>CABFWB010005644.1:25308-42520 GCA_902151455.1 Timema bartmani | reverse complement strand
TCCCATCTCGCACTCCTTGGCCTGAGAGTTGACGAGCGTCTTGCACTGGTAGTCTCCTCCGTACATCACCCCGGGTAGGATGTCCGTCATCTCGAAGTCGTGATCCGTGGGCACGTCGTACAGGCAGTATGAGAACCCTAGACTGGTGAACCACCACATTGCAGCGTCAACACTAGTCTACATACTCCGTTGAGACACTAATTTTATATCTACCTTTGTAATAATATTGTACATTTCAAGGATGTCCAGAGTTGTTATTTGAACGACCAATTTTAAAAGAAAATAGATAATAAAGTAGTAGAGTATAACCCGAACGGTTAGTAAGACAGGGTACGAGAAAAAAAAAGTAGTATAACATTATATCACCCAATTCGTTGGTCGAGTGATCTAAGACAGCCTCGTAGTAGACTGGACTGCCGATGACGGCGATAGCGGGGTTCGAGAACCGGTCGGGTGTAGTGAGGGTGGGTTTTCCTAAATGATTTACCACTCTCCCTCCACGCAAATGAAGGAGAACTTCCTCTAAATTTAGCCTTCCTCATCCTTAACACATTAAAGTACCTGAATGGATGATAAAATGCGGTGCTGAAAAAAAATCGACAACCACCTGCCAAATAGAGCTAAATTGTTTATATATATAGACCTACCAATGTCACAGGTGGATATTGTTAAGAACACGAAAACGGAATTAAAACAAATGACCAGCTCGATGTCAGTTTGATGATTTTTTTATTTTTCCAGACACTTTAAGTGGCTTTTTGTTTTGGAAATTCGTGGGATGAAGCTACGAGTCGGTAACCAGAGTGGCTGGTCACTCAGTGACTTCCTTCCAAACTCCTTTTTCCAATACCGAAACGAATTGTTTTATTTATAATTTTATTATATAACAAATAGCTGACTTATATTGGCTGTTTATTAATCTACAAAAGAAAGGCATTACTTAATAAAAAAATACCACAATGAAAATAAATTGTGACAATAACCCCAAATTAATAAATTAGTAGGACACTATTGTCAAAAAATAATCGTATCACGGTATCTTTAAAGTCCTTATGGTTTTTAATTCTTGTGCACACACTCAGTATCCTTAAAAACCAATTACAAGTCCAATTAACCGGGTAGCTTGGCACAAGACTACATTCAAACCAGAAAACATAATACAAATGTCATTTCCTGCATTCTCCAATGAAATTGAGATCAGTCTTTCAGCTTTAATTATTTTTNTTTTTTTTTTAATAGTGTTTAAACTGTTTTACTGGTCTCAATTCCACTATTTTCTAAGTTTGAATAAGAAAACCGCAACCATGTAACAACGTCTTTTTAGAACCGTATTACTTACATATGTTTGGTGTTATCCGTGGGTCTTCTAATCATGCGATATAATGTAAACTAAATAAGGAAAGTATAATAATTTTCAATCAAACTTATCGAAATAAAACCAATTAATAAAATTCTACAAATTATTATTATTATTATTATTATTATTAATATTATTATTATTATTATTAATATTATTATTATTAATATTATTATTAATATTATTATTAATATTATTATTAATATTATTATTAATATTATTATTATTATTATTATATTATTATTATTATTATTATTATTATTATTATTATTATTATTATTATTATTATTATTATTTAGCACCGTGTCTTACTACCAATTCGGGTAATACGCTAAAAATTCTATAAAAAAATCAACATTATAGTAATTGAATTTTTTGTTTAGGATTTTTAGCTAAAATCGATAGATTTAATATGTTTAAAAAAATTAAAACTTGCTATAAAAGGTCGAGAAATGAAAATACAATACGGTTAGAAAATGGAGACAGTTTTATTTATTATCATTGATGCTTTCATTTCGACTCGCACATCTATGTTAACTTATTTGTCTATTTGTGATTGACTTTCCGTAGCTGTCCGTAATGAGAGTTCTTAAGAAAGCTAAAGTTGATAAAAAAAATTACAGAGAGTGCTAACGACTATGGACATATCGTGTTATGTATACAGACCAATCTCTTAATGTGGAGTCAATCTCCTACGGACCACGGACTAGGCAATATACGAACGGGGGTGTTGCATTAAATATATTGGGGATGGAGAAGGGCTGATACAATGAATTTCCCAACTCTAGACGTTATGAAAATAGAAAAAATTGCAGATGGCCAGAGATAGATCAAGGGCAACGTTGTTAACACCGAGGGTCTGAAATGGGGTGGTGTGGAACATCCCCTAGTTAACAGGAGGTCCAAGGAGTTCTCACCCAGGAAAATGATAAAACCTTAGGCTATAATTGAACCTTAAATCGAGGTTTTAGGAAACTGTATTTTTAAGGTTATTCGTTCATGATGGATTTTTGAAGTTGCAAGTGTTATTTCTTTTGACATTCACTATCATTGTGTATAGGAAAACTAACTAGTTTAATCTCGTAAAATCCCTAGGTTTTATCAAGTGATCAACTTAAAACATTACCTAGCCTTCTTAAGGCTAATAGTGTCAAGTAGGTTAGAAGTAATAGACTTAAAACTAGTATACAGTAACAAAGGCTCTACTGGTCGACCAGAATAATTAAGCTTTATATAATATCTACTAGAGATGGTATCTCCTTTCAATGTTTGATGAGTTAAGAAGTTAGGATATTTTGAACAATAGGGATCGACAGTTAATACGTTTAAATTTTGTATGTGCAAGTCTGCGGGAAAGAGCTTTCATAGTCGAAAGTACTGTATTACAGAGTAATTCTAAAATTTCCCATATCAATATCTCTACTCTCCATAACACTCCCAACTTTCAAACTTTTCCCCAACATTGGAGGGAGTGATCACCCCCTCTTCAGCATGACCCCCTTGTATACGGATACTGGGTATAGTTGGGGCTTCAGATTAAACAGCGTCTAAACTTCCTAACCACCATACTTGCTGAGTATATGGACCAACACCTGTGTGTACGTAGACTAGAAGTCAAGGCTCATTTAGTTTTGTCTACCAATGTAGAGGAAGTTGGAGTTCGAATCCCAGCTGAATTTAATAATTGTTTTTTTTTTCATAATTGATTTACCAATCTCCCTCCTAACAAACGTGATTTAATTTCCTTATCGCACCTTCCTCTCCCTGTTCAATTGGTGTATTAAAGTGCGTGTGACGTGAATAAATAGTAAAACGCTAAGGAAAAAAGTATTTGACCGCTAAAAATATTATTAAATTACTTTCATTTATCAATAAGTCAATTCATGGGATCTGCAGCCATAAATTGTGATAGTAACAAAAACTAAAAAATAGTACTTATCATCATCGTACCCTGTTTCCGGGTCAGTTAAGTAAAATGCCTCCATCTTCCTCTATACTTCCACCACTCTACTTCCTTTAATTCGTTCCATTCTGATCCTCTCCCTTGAACACTTTATGTTATCCCCCCTCCCATCTCTTTCTGGGTCTCCCTTGTGGACTTTTTCCTACATACTTCATTTCCATCTCTCTTTGGCATCCTCATTTTTCATCCTCATTACTTGACCATACCATACCTCAATAAACTCAGCCAGTATTCCAACCACGACTTCCCCATGACCGCCAAACTAGACGTGACTGACACCATAGTCTACGTACCCAACGATGCGGATAATAGGACCAGTTGAGGGGTATAAAGAAGGTTGGTTTTGGGTTCAGGTGCAGAAAGAGAGACACCAAGTTTATTAATGACTCATTCTAAGGGTATGGGTTTGGGTAGGTAGTTTTGAGTAGTGGTATTCAGACTTTTTTGTTCCCGTACACCCAGATATAGTTTATATTCAACTCTATACCCCAAAGGTTGTTGGTACATAATTCAAGCTATACATATTCTCCAATCTACATCTGAAATAAATCAAATTCAAAATAAAATATGTATTAAATTTTATATATCCCCTAAGATGACAATTGCTTACCACCAGGGTACACTTAGCCCAGGTTGAATAGCACTGATTAAAGGGCTTTCACCCCCACTGGCGTGGAGATGGGATAGCAAATCTTATGTAACAAATTGTATTCGATCGGGTGACTTATCTAGTCTGATTTTCCGGTGACGAGGAGGCCAAGGTTCTAATCCCATCCTGGAATATGGAGGTTATGTTTCTCTGAACTCTTTTCCTCTATATCTCCTCGGTAATTCGGGTACATTGCTTCTACGTTCTTCCTCATCCTTATCTCAGCACGTGAATGAAATGCCTGAATGCTGGACTAAAATAATAAACGGGTCGGTTTTTTAATTTGTTTTTCCTGCCTCACGTTAGCCGTTCGATCTATCGAAAATTTTCACTGATGACGTAGATATGAGTACAGTTGAAATGACAGTAAATGTCCCTGTATCTGCATGGAGGAAGATTGGGAAACCACTTAGTAAAAACCAACCTCAGAACATCAGACCAGGATTTCAAACCCCAATTTCCCTGCTATATGAAAGTCAATCAATTACGAGGGTGACGCCTTTGAAAAACTGGTGATAAGTGTATTATTTAAGGTGCGGCCAAAGGGAACGCGACTAATTTTACTATATTTATATCATTATATTTTTTTGGCCAGAATAAACCAAATATTTCTCCAGTAGCAACATAGAGTTTAGTTTTCTGCACATGCTAATATCAACATATCTTCAATATTTCTCAAGGGTGTCCTGGAATTTTGTCAAAACATTTTCTCTCTATTTAAAAAGTTTTGACAAAATTCCAGTACGCCCTTGACAGATATTCAAGATCTGTTGACATTAGCATGTGCAGAAAACTAAACTCTTTGTTTCTACTGGAGAAATATTTTGATTTATTTTGGCCAAAAAATGTCAATTCTATAAAAACCGTAAAAATACTTTCGCTCCCTGGTGTAAGTGTAGACGACATGTTAAAATGTTTATGTTTTGGCAGTTTGTATATCAAAACATATTTTGCTTAAAAAAATTATTCTTTATTAAAGACAAATCGTTTAATTTTCTTCCCATGGTGACCTTTACAATTCTTGAATATATGTCAAGGTTGTCCTGGAATTTATTGATAACTTTTATTTTAATTTAAAAAGTGTGCCATCTAATTTCGCTATGTTCATGACAGATATTCAACAAATGTTGATATACCCATGTGAGTAAAATTAAACTATTTTTCTACTGGAGAAATATTTTATTTATTTTGGCCAAAAAAAAGTGTTGCTATAAAAACTGCAAAAACGCTTTTTCTCGCGTCTCCTACACTCCTACCTTAAACCAATTCATTGGTATTTGAAACAGCGTAGGCTTTAAGGGCCGTATGCAAGAACATCACTAAGGTGACGTTAAGTGAACACTAGCGTGGGCTTGTACGCGTCATCTTAGATTAGAAGATGGAGCGATAGCGTGCTCGGGACCAGATTATCGGTCCACTTAGCATTCACTAACGTTCTTGCATACCGCCCTCAGAGATTGATGTGAAACAATCTTGCCCACGTATCAAAAAGAGAAACACAGATGCATCTGAAATAGGCTCACTCGACATAGTGGCGGATATAATCCTGAGAGCAGTTCGACCATCCGGTGATTTTCATGCTCACTCCAGGGTTCATGACGGTGTATTCACCGTTAGGCAGCTTCCCAGGGCAGCCACGTTCCGCTAGGTCATGGTCCATACCCAACCTGAGGAGACAGCAGCATTAGCTCTTAATTACTGATGTGGACAGAACGGAATTATTTTATCTTTAAATTTAAAAATAACAATAATTTTGTACCAATTGAAATTACTTATGATATGATAATTGATTTAATTATTTAAGTCATATAAAAAAATTACACATTTCTCAAGACCAGGTGTTTCAATTTTCTGAATAAGCGACTCCCCTTTGAGCAGATTATTTGGGGAAGTTTGTGTTTGTGTGTCTGCCGCTAACGACGCCCGTAATATTTGGAATATGCCCTACACATTTTTTTTATAAATAGATTACAAAGTCTCCTTGAAAGCATAAATTTTCTGGCAAATTTTAAAATGAGGAAATAAAACATTAAGGTATGCTACTATTGGAACACTGAAAGACATTTCAGTCGTCTTGCCCCAAAAGATGTTGTTTTTATTGTTTGTGTTTGTTTTTGTTTAGTAAAGATCACGCCAGAGCTTGTGGTAATCCACAGTGTGCCGCAGTCTATCAAAAGAGAAAAATAATAATTATAATTGTGATATAATCTGTGATAAAACTCAAATAGGCTGAACAAGGATAAAATAAATTTAGTAATGAAAATAAACAAAATAATATGGACGCCAGACTTAATAAAGTCTAAAATAAATTTAGATATTCACGAAACTGTTATGACCTCTGGACCACTGGGTAACTCTATAGACATGGGTCTTAGCTCTGAAAACCTCCTTGTAGAGCAATGAGTTCATGACCAGACGAGGTCAGCATCATCTCGGATAAAATATTACCTGGTGTCTAGAGTTGTCTAGGTGATGACAATAGCTACAAACAATAATATTCAACAATACCATAAAATATTACCTGGTGTCTAGGGTTGTCTAGGTGATTACAATAGCTATAAACAATAATATCAACAATACCATAAAATATTACCTGGTGTCTAGGGTTGTCTAGGTGATTTCAATAGCTACAAACAATAATATAAACAACACTATAAAAGTTAGCCTGTTTGTTAGGTCAACAATGAAAATAAATAAAACACAAAACATAAGATAAATTATTGAAGGATGTGTATTATTTTACTTCTAAATAAAATAAAACAAAAAGAATCCAACAATTCTCCCTTGGAATGCTCCGCTAATATATGTGATAACTGTAGTGCTGGGTCATTCCTGATATTTTAATAAAATTCAATTAAGTAAAATATGACAACTTAGAAACGGAAATCGAACCCAGCGCGTATATCTAAAGGTTCTAGGGCTCACCTCATAGATAACTCATTAAAACTACGATCAAATTTTTATCACTAAACTTATGTCCTTAATTACCTCTTTGGTTATAGCTTAAATCTAAAAAATAATTATCTTTTTGTGGTTCTTCGGGTGATTTCATAGCCTGAAAATATTTTTTTAACCACGTATAGATTTTCCATATTTTATTTATTTAATCTTAACGGTGAATATTATCTTGATATTTATATTTTAGTTGCATTGTCTTATTCTGATATGATGACAAATCTAATCGTATTGATGTTTCACATATTTTCATTATTTGCTGATTTTATTATGTTAATGATTTTAATTTTAGTCTTATTTTAATTGCGGCCTATCTTTAATTAATTTGTGATCCTTAAGCTAGTCTTATTCTTTTTTTAATTTAAAATTTATAGTGGTTTTAGTCTGATTTGGTTTTAAAATAAAGTATATAATTGTGTTCGGATCCTTAATTTTGATACGAACTTGAGGCTAATCCTTCTATCATCCTTATTTTGATATATAATTAAGCCTGGGCTACTTCCAATTCCAATTTTAATTTATGTATACATAGTAATGATCTAATTCATGTTTGATTTAGAATTGATTTATTTAAATATACTAATAAACCAATCTTTTTTTCAGATAGACTTAATACTGATTTATCTTTACTTTGATTTAGAATTGATCCTTATTTTAGTCTAATTATAATCTTAGCTTAAGTGTGATTCAGGTATAGTTCTCATTTTGTTTCGTACTTGCTTTAATCTGATCTGATCCTTATTTTGGTTTGGACTTGCTTTAGTCTGATTTAATCCTTATTTTGGTTTGAATTTGTTTTTTATTCTGGCCTGATTTTTATTTTAGTATGTATCCACGTGCTTCTTATTCCAATCTAATTTGGTTTTTTGTGTAGAATCACTCTTGATTTAGGTCTAATTCTTATATAATTTAAGTATAATTATGGATCTTATTCTTATTATGGAATATAATCCTAATTTTGGTATAGAATCAATCCTAATCTAATCTTAATTCTGGTATTTATTTAAGTATAGCTGTAGTAAAAATAATCCTTGTATTTTTGTTTGAACTTGATCCTGATTCTTGACTGATTCCTGTGTTTCCATTTATCTAGAGACATCCCCAAAGCCAGAGTGCACGCAACTCACGTGTGTCCCACCTCGTGGGTGACGGTGTAACCGAGCTTCATGCCGCTGTCCTCGTTGACGGCGCAAGACAGCGTCGGTTCGCACGTGCCCGCCATCTTGGCTATTCCCAGAAGACCGCAGTCTCCGTCCGTGTCACAGATATCAGTCCTGGAACACGTCGCCATGTCAGGTTCACTGATTATATCTGTACACCTTGTTCGTTCTTGTGACTCTCGGATACGGTTGACGTTGTGGTTGCCACAGTTCAATTTTAAAATGTATAGTCGTTTCAAAAATACAAACTTTTTATGCATTCAACATTTATAGCACCTTACTGTATTATTAGTACAATCTTATATAGGTATTTATTTTATAGTTATCAAAAGTAATAGTAATATTGTGCGTTTGAGCTACTTCAAACGTAGCCCAGTTTGTGAAAATATTATCCAGTACTAATGTTCGACCAGGAGACACTCAAATACACTAATCGTACATCCTTTAAGTAGAGGCTCTTTCCATGTACTGATGAGATGAAATGATGATTAGGGGGGTAACACACAGGGGACAATCCCCCCCCCCTTGGTATTATGAGGTTGTATAGATATTAGAAGTAGGTCAATCCCGTCCAACAGTGTTCTTAACTACCACCCAAACAATGCCCCCAGCCAACAGAGAGCTATAGAATGGTATAACTAATAAACTAATTACTAGTTCCCGCCACTAGGCCACCTACTGGCTTTGGGGGTTGATAGTTCGGTGCATGCGAGAGCAATTCCCATTCAAATCATCAAGGTGAAGTGTCCACCCATGAATTTGTATAAATTTGAAACATTTTTCCTATGTTGTATCTTATTTTCAGGAGGCAATAATAAATGGCTTAAAAAGCATCGTTTGAGGTTCCAATTTAATACCTTTTCCCTGGGGAAGAC
The DNA here is from genome assembly GCA_902151455.1 of Timema bartmani. Classification (NCBI taxonomy): domain Eukaryota; kingdom Metazoa; phylum Arthropoda; class Insecta; order Phasmatodea; family Timematidae; genus Timema; species Timema bartmani. Next base: position 33,561 of record CABFWB010005644.1, on the reverse strand, counting down.
CCGAACCACCCGCCATACCTCCCAGACTCCCTAGTTTGCCCCCCACCCCCACCCTGGAGAAAAATCCTGTGGGCATCTTTGGATAATTATAGTGAGTGTGAAGGTGTGGAACCAGTAGAAACACTTAAACCTAGCTAACCCAACCCTGGTGATCGTTGGAATGATTCCCTTTTTTTAAAAAAAAAAACACCCAAGGCACCAGCCGGGAATTGAAACCGGGACTCCTAAGCTTGAAGCCAGGTGCACTGACCATTACACCACGTGCACTGACCATTACACCACGGTTCCAGTTTTTATTAAAAGTGATAGTTGCAGATCACATGACTTAACACATGAATACGTGAAATTAAATCTAGTAGTTATTATTATTTTTAATAAATTTGGACTGTGCGATAACTTATTTGGGGGTCACAGCATTTATCGTTTAAAGGCACCTACTACTTTTATTTAAAAGAAAATGATCTCACAGTGTGATATTTCTTGTGGGATAGGCTGTCCTGAGGCTTAAAACTCTTAAAACAACCCCTAATAATTATCTTAAAACATTCTGTTCTAACCCAACTGAAAATGGATTTGTTAGTTAGATGAAGGCTATATCTATGTTCCCAGCTCTATACCTTGATCTCAAACTGTGACATCTCGAGCTAAACGTCGTTAAAAATGAACTATTTTCAAATTTTGTTTACACTTTTTTAAATTATAAAATTTCAAACGTTAGGTTTTTAATTCTATAAAAACATGTTGATAGCTTCCACCTTAATTTTTGTGAAAACCATGTTTAAAATAGCTAACAACACCTTGAATGATGCATGATTTCTGAGATTTTGCATCACGTCTCAGCATTTAGGCAGGTGGCTCCTAAAACTCAATGAGTCTTAACACAAGGCTTATTTAATGGCTTATTTTAAGGGAGAAAGACGTGTAGGATGGTTTATAAGAGGCGCCTCGGAACGGCTGCTTACAGACCAATTTTTATTGGAGGAACCCTATCTAACAACTATAAAAGTTACTATATCTTTTTTTTTAATAATCATACGTCAAGTCATGTGATCTGCAGCGGTCACTTTTGGTATCAATAGATATAAAATAACACTAATAATGATAGTAAAGTGGTAGCATTGTCAACCATAAAAGTTAAATGTTGATATTTCCTAACATTTTTTTTCTTTGTGAAAATGGAACTTTACCTTGTTAAGAGTACAGCGACGTCATGATGATTTGGATGGGAATCGTCTCCAGGGTTCATCTCGTTCTGCCATTTGCAGAAACTCTCCAGCGTCTCCTCGGAAGCCGCGCTAACCTTTGTATTCATCTGAAGAAGAAGAAGAACAGACAGGGGAGGAGAGGAACGTGGACAGGACAGAAAAAAATCAACCTATATGTTGTTTTAAAAGTCAACTTTAATAACAATAGGCTTAGTTATAATAATAATAATAATAATAATAATAACAATAAATATATACATATGTATGTATAGACGATTGAAACACAATTGTACGTAGTTTATTTCCTCTTTTTATCATTTAACACCATGGTTCGTAACTATTTAATCTAAGGGGTAAGGGTTAAAGGTGTGGATTAGCTGAAACTTGCCTGCGCTAGCAAATTTTGAAGAATGATGTGGTTGGCGTTGATCCTGGGAAAAATCTCTGTATCTATGCGCCAGTTTCATACTCATATTGAGTACGCCTTGAGTGCGGCGCTACACTAAATACAGGACAACACCTACTGAGACCAGGATGGAGTGGGCCAGTTTATCATAAGAAAATGGCCCATTTCATTCGAGTTTAGGTAAGTGTCATCTTGTATTTAGTATAGCACCGCACTTGAGGGGTAATCAATCTGAGATTAAAACTGGCCCATATGTGTCAGTTTCAACGAATATTTCCGCTAAATTAGGTGAGTATCAGCTATGCGTACCCCCTGCATCGGTGATAGCTTGGGCTTAGACGTCAAACTCGTCTGGTTTGATTTACAGGTGACGGGGACGCTAGGGTTCAAATCCCGTTTGGGTGAACTAGGGGTGTTTTCCTAGTTGGTTTTTCATTAGACATTCTTGCAAATGTGGTTACACATTTTAAACTTCGCCTTCTTCAATTTTACCCCGTTAGTGTAAATATTTAGATGTACCAGATTGGTAGTAAGATACGTTGTAAAAAAGTTACCAGCATCACTATTTTTGTGTGTGCGTCGCTTCTTACTACCCGTCCTCATTAACCACATATTTACACTAATGGGGTCGGTATGAGGAAGATAGAATTTATAGTATATGAACCTGTATTTGCGTCGAGAGAGCGGAAAGCCTTTGTTAAAATTCATCCTCACTACACCCAGACGAAGTTTGAGCCCCATCAATGGCAAACTAGTCCAGTTAAGGTGGAAGCCATAGCCTGCGTGTCCACCGATGTGGATCATACCACATGTTTTGTCCTCACCTCATCTTTCTCCTCCTCCAATTTGATATGTCTCACTATGGTTAGGTGAATGAGCACACCGAGGGTCGCGTCGTGGTACATGTTGTAAGCCTGCAAACAGGTAAGCCAGCAGCAAAAATCACAGTACACCTCTTGAATAAAGGGTGCCCCACCAACTTGAAGGGATATATCCTCACGCTTTGGTATTTATTACAAGAATGGCAAGACCTAAGCTTCAAAACTACCGAAAAGATCGTCAACAATCTTAAAACTTTTTGTTGTGATCCTATTAAAATATGACTAATTATTTGAGAAAGTTTAAATCAACGTTGCACATCAAATCTACTTTTATATGGGACACTGTCACTTTTATAGAAAATTTGTTTTTCATTAAATTACAGCACAAATAATTTTACTTTGAAAAGTCCCCCCTGAATAGGACGTAGTCTCTGAACCATCTCATTATTAGGAATTAAATTATGTAACAGTTTATAAAACAACCCACAGGGAACGTATATTTAAAAAATAAAAATTTATAAATAAGTAATATGTACACACGAATCTCCCAAAAAGAAAGGTGACCAAAATAAGGGTTCTACATTTTGACAGGCTCACAACAAAAAATGTTAATATATTTGTGAACTAACAGAGAGATATCCTCTTTTACCTTGAGATAAGAAGTTTCGTAGTTTTCTTTCCCCTATTTCTTATTTACATTACAAAGGTGAGGCGTGAGGGGCGAAAGGAAGTAAAAGCTTGGCCGAAATAATGTCAAGAAAATGACACAAACCATTGTATTTTAAGCCGTGTTGTCTAACAGCAATGGATACTTTCTTGCTGATTGAAGCGGCCTCCTTTGACTCAAGATTATTTTCAATCCCAACTTTACTCGGTGATTTCAATCCTTCCATGATTCTATGAAGTTCATCCTTTCTTAATTCGCAGTGTCTTCATGATCCTTTTGTCTTTCAGTGACTCCCTGGCCCTTTTAACCCATGGGACTTTCCTACCCCCCTTAGCTTAAGATGATATTAAACCCAACTTAATTCTCAAACCTAGCAGGACCTGCAAGACCCTATTCTCTCACCATGATGGTCAACATGTAGTTGTCAACGTCCAACTCCTTGTGGAACTGCAAGGCCCTATTCTCTCACCATGTTCATGATGGTCAACATGTAGTTGTCAACGTCCAACTCCTTGTGGTACTGCAGGAAAGTCCAGTCACTCACGACCAACGTCTCCAGGTACATCACCTCACTCTTCTCAGCTGTGTACGCATCTGCCTTTAGCCTCTCAGAGTGGGCTGATCGACGACTCTTCCGTTGGCTCAAGGCTTCCTCCAGGTTGTCTGTAGCAATTGTGTTTTTTTTAATCACCACGTCTAACTACTTCCTCAGGTTGTACGCATACGTACTAATTACTCTTATGCGCTAGAAATGGGGAAGCTTAAATTTCGAGGAAATGTAACCGAATTTGCTTGGATGAAGAGTGGAAAACCGTTTAAGGAAAACCACCCTCAGTACAACCGACCGGGATTCTAAGCCCGATTTCCTTGTCATCAGCAGTCTAATCTATTTTGTAAGTTACGCCTTAGACTATGCGGCCCCAAACTCAGGTGTCTAAAACCGTTGATAATTTCTGCCAGAACCAGAATCTTCTAGTTTACATCCCCTCATCCTTCTTGAAAAGTCAAGCCATCAATCCACTAAGAAGGGCTTTCACGCTCTTCGGGTTGTCCGTATCATTCATACATTGATATTGCCTACAAAGTCTCTCAGAGGAGACTGAGCAACATTTAAAAGTTTGACGCCTCAATGTCGGCACGAGGCACTTTCCTGCTGCTGTCACTCTGAAAGTTAGATTCTTCTAGTGGCTTTAAGCGCGTTAATAAATATAGTATCCCCGTCTGATAAGCTTTAAGACCAGAGTGGAACATACGAATTTGTTGATGTCGAGGGAGCAAGACTGTTATGTCCCTTTGGGCTCACCTCTAGTCCCACAGTTGGTAGTCTTGACGGAATCCAATAAGGGGTCCGGGTCGTACTCAAACAGGAGGTGAGGGTGCTCCACCCCATCAACTGGCTCGTGGTCCATGGCGGGCTCGATCATGTACGTGCCACGCTTCGTCCGCACGAACCCCGCCTGCGGAAAAACAAACATAGCCCAAATAAATACTATTAATAGTATAGATCTTTAAGAAATACTTATTTTAACTTTTCGATGTATGTTTTGTTATATGTGGACGAAGGTGAAGGAAAGGGGAATAGAAACATATTAACTACTAGCGGACCCAACAGACGTTGTCCTGCCCGAACGTTGGCTTTTCGTTTGGGTGGCATAATTGATTTCGATAGTAAAANTCGCCCCCCCCCCAAAAAAAAAGTCCCTAAAAAATAAAATTCTAGAACCCGATTGCAGCGCCACCTACCGGGTTCAATTGTGAATCTAATCCATCCACGGACCCACTCAAACACACACAAAAAATTTCATCAAAATCGGTCCAGCCGTTTAGGAGGAGTTCAGTGACATACACACGTACAGAAGAATTATATATATTAAGAAGATTATAGGAAACCATTTCTTCACATTTGCCATATTGTGCTGGTTCCTCATATTTGTTGATATGTCCTTGTCACATATTAAATTCAATGCTCATTATTACTACACATATAAACCAGCGGAATATCAGATATTTCTACTATAGATATAATCTAATGATATATAAGGAGAAAGAGGATGTTTAAAGAAAGCTTACAGAGGATGGCTAGGAGAACTAGTATACTGCATTGAATAGAACACCACTTGCCCGGGACTCGAAACCCACTCTCCCTTGTAATATTCAGAAGTGGTAGCCAAAAGCTCAAAAAAAATGTCACCCCTTCCTGTTTCTAACCATGTTTTTAATGGTTAAAAAACTGATGGTCTTATCCCAATGCTAAGTAGGAATAGAAAATGTTTACTGCTTTATTTGTCGTGTGAATGTTGGCCAGTTCAGGCGATACGCGTAATTACACTTGATAGAGAGGAGGAAGGTAAAATTTTTAGTAAATGTAACCGTATTTTCTTGGCGGTAGAGTGGCAAACCACTTAGGAAAAACACACCCTCAATACACCAGACCGATATTTGAACCCTAGTCTCCCAGTCACCAGCAACTTAGTTTAATGTGGGACCGGAATGTTAGACTATTTAACCACTGAAACGAGATACTGATTTAGGGATCCAGGGTTTTTGATTACGAGTAGGGGTAAAAATGTATATTTATATGGTTGGACTTGTTTCCAGTCAAATTCGATAATCTGGTTGTTTTGTATTTCTCAGGAATTTTTTTTTAATTATTCGTAATTGGCTGATACTAAAACATAAGGATAATAGTAGAATATACAACGTATATATTACCATAATGGTTTGTAGAATTTAAAGGTAAATAATTTCTCTTTATTATTGGTAAACCGATTGCCAAACCCTTCCTTCACCTCTGACAAGACGTGTTATTAATCACAACTTGTGAATGTGAGGAATGCCAGGCCTCCACCGTGGTTCGGATCCCACGTTAAATTGTAGGTCCTACACTTCATCTCACAATCACCCTACCATTACACATTAACGTAAGTGCGTACAACCCGAACGGGTAGTAAGACGTGATGATGATGATGATGATGATGATGATGATGATGATAATAATAATAATGGTAAACATCCAAATTTATGATTTACCAATTTTGGATTACTCCGAGATAAACGGTTTGTGTATCTCATGCATGTTAAAACAGCTTATGGGTTTCCGAGATTTAAGACCTTTTTTTTATCTCTTTCTAATGGTTTCCGTCATTCAATTTTATCGCTTCTTAGTAACAAGTTCTTGGATGAAACGAGCCTTTACCAGGAAAGTCTCCACATGTAAAGCATGTGTGAAGTGTGGAACTGATGAAGAATTACTGCCCGTGGTATTGGTGGGTACAGCATAGCATGAGATTCGTGCATTTTGTAGAAGAAGCATTAAAGTTGGCATAGATGAAACGTTTGAAACAACGATTAAGTCAAAAGGTATATAGCCCCGAAACTAAGTATTTTTAATATGCTATAAAATTAAAATTTCTGCCGTTGAAATGTGTACTATCAACTTCTATATTAATCAGCTTCAGGATATTTGTTTATGTCCTACAAATAAATTATAGGACTAAATATGTCTAGATTAGACGCTGAAACATCCCACGCTAAGGCTTAACTTTTAACTAAACGAATAAGGAATTTTATTAATTTTTACACCCGCCTCGGTGGCGATGTTAGCTAACGCGCTAGTCGTGTTGAGCTCGACTGCTGAGGACGGGGAGATCGAGGTTTTAATCTCGGTCGGGTGAACTGGGAGTGGTTTTTCCTAAATGGTTTCCCACTCTCCCTCCATGCAAATGCGGGCTAACTTCCTATATATTCAACTTCCCCAATTCCTATCCCATTAGCTTAAATAGTACTTAAGCGTAATAACCCAAACGGGTAGAAAGATGCGGTGCTAAATAAATAATAAATATTACTTTCTACGTTTAGCATCTATTTTACAGGACAAATAGCGCGTATATATTTACAAATAATAGAGCGGTAATAATTGATCACTTCGCACTTCACTTTGTTGACGTAACATATAATAAACATTAAGAAATAAAAGAAAAAGTTACTTTCGCAATGCAATAATTAATGGCATAACAAAACAGCCTTCATCCGGTTGTGCAATAATGGATTATAGTTTATCATATGTCTGTATTCAAACTCCGTAGGAGTATTTAGAGAAGATACATTTGAGACAGTCTTATTTCCGTATACAGCCCCAACAGGAAACAAAAGTGGGCTGGACTGGCATGTTTTAAGTGTCCTAGGACGACAAAATATTTTAACGAAACTATACATAAATATATAACACTAATTACATGTAGAAATTCGAGATAAGTTTCAAGGAAAATTTTTCCTTTGATTTGTTTTTAGGAAAATATTTTGACTATTCAAATAAAATAAATCCTATCGATATACTGCACGTTTCTCTAGCAGATTTAGGAGGTGGGTTACAGGGGCACGTGCCCCCCTCCTCCCCCAGATGACGATAAAATACACCACCTAGAGGTATATTTTTTTTTAATAGCTGAATTTTATTTGTTATTATAATTAGAATGAAAATTATACATATCCAAATATAATGGGCTTATTTTGCAACAACCTGACGTATACGACACCCATCGGAACAACTCTCCAACCTCATACAATGAGCCCACTTTGTAGATAGAAATTCTACTTCGGCCAAAATTCGCTGGGATCATTGCGTGTGCAGTGATACATAAATCAGTAAACCAAGAAAAACGAGCAGGCAAAAAAAATGAAAAAAAACTAACCCAACTTTTAATCGAAGTCAAGTGAGTCAGTTGAAGAGTACTTTCATACTGCAGTGTACCTTCCTTTTTTGGACTATATAGTCAATAAATTTCCTCCAGATTTCTAAAATCACGACTACAAAGAGTTGGACAGCTTCAAAAGCTGTTGTCACCAGAATTTAATGATGGTTTTGAAGATGTAGTTCTGCAAGGAACTGAACTGTATGAGGATATTTTGCCTATTTCTCAACTCTGAAATGAGAGTTACAAACCTGGAGGCGGATGTAGAAACCAAACTCTTCAGAAAAGTTTCCTTCAGTAGACTACAAAATAACGATAACCTCAAGACATCAAGACACCACTTTTAACGCGTAAATTTTACACTTCCTGGTCGAGGGGGGAGTGACTTCCGGATCCCCATAACAATGGGGGGTAGTCCACCCCAGCCTGTGTGTGTGTGTGTGTGTGTGTGTGTGTGTGTGTG
>CABFWB010005644.1:0-24730 GCA_902151455.1 Timema bartmani | reverse complement strand
TGTGTGTGTGTGTGTGTGTGTGTCCCAGGAAATAATTCTGAATCCACCCCTAGTATGTTTTAAGGTTGACAGTAGTAAAATATTTTATTGATCCTACGATTCAACACCTTAGCTCAGTCGGTAATGTGTCTGTCTACTGATTTAAGGGTCCCGAGTTTATTTCCCGGTATGACTGAAAAATTTATCATTGGTGAAATGCAAGTGTACCCTTTCACATTGATGAATTAACAGCAGGAGACTGGATATTTAGCCTAGCCTAGTCTTAAGTTAGATTATAAGGCATATGAAGCTACGACAGGCCTATCAAGCCGGTAGTGGAAAATATATTTCTTGAATAAGAAAACTGATCCAGGCCATAGGCTGGAAACAGTAATAGACGTAATACAAACTCAAGGAGGAGGCAAAAGACAAGGCATATTGGCGGTCTAAGTTCGCTGACAAAAGGAATGGACTAGTCATAAGACGAAAACCTAATAATAATAAAGAAATAAATACTAGAATCAATATAAAATTAGTCACACTAAAGAATTAACAGGGACTTCGATTTTTTTCATTCCAGACGATTGTTGATAATGAAACAAATATAAATTAAATAAATGACAAATTTAAAAATTAACATTAAAATAAAAACGATGAAATTATATATCCCTAAATTATTAGTGTATGTGTGATGAAAAAATTGTGAAATAGATAAATTAGTTTTAAATTAATTTTAATTTTAATAAATTGGTAAATTTAATGCTAGTGAAATGTATTTTTTCATTCATTATCTGAAAGCTGGGCTCCTTTCCTCTTTTGAAGGGTTTATCTACGAACTGCTTGTTGAGAATCCGACTATAGTGGGATTATGGTAGGAAGGAACTTTAAGGAAAAAAACAAACATAACTAGGTTTTGGGCACAATTTATAACATTTTATTTCCCGATGGTCCCAGGCGTCACTCTCACAATAGACTTGAATGCCGATGACTGGGAGATTTGGGTTCGAATCCCGGTGGGGTAAACTGAGGGTGGTTTATCACAATCCTAAATTGTTTTTCACTTTACCTCCACGAAAATGCGGTTTTACTTCCTAATTCAACCTTCCTCATTCCTAACACACTAGTGTAATTAATGCATAGGCCTATGCGTTTAACCCCAACAGGTTGTAAAAAAAAGTAAACTATTAAATAAACCATATAAATCATTTGTAGATTTTTTTTAGACTAAAAGTTATTATTGGTTTAAATATTACTTCAGTGTTTTTACTATTTCTAGAAAAAATGTTCGATCAAAAAAGAGAATGGTAGTTTAATTATTTTCTCAGCTAAGGGTTTTCAGAGCTCATAATGCTTGGACATAAGGTACTATATGAAGTGTTCTATCAAATAGGGATGTGTCAAGGACGGTCGCAAAAAGAAAGAAAAAAAAATTAAATGTGGTCAAGAACCCAAAGTGAGGGAAGATGGACTTACCAGTCCGTAGCACGTAGAGAGCGCCGTCTTGGAACCTTCGTGACCTTTGACGTGTCCTTGGTAGAAACATTGCAAGTCGTCCGCTGGTCTCAGTTCAACGTTGGACAGGGGATCATCCTGTCAGAGAAGGTAGCAAATAAAAAGTTCGATCAAATACTTACTGATATGTTTACTGAACACACATATAAACTTAAAACAATTAAATAATCGAAAATTCATCTTAATCAAAAGTCCCAAATCTTAGCCCAATTTGCAGTATACCTGTTGATCTAAGAATACCAGATTCAATACCCGTATCAGGATTCGGCCAGACTGACAAGCGTGTGAGCGAGCGCGTAAGCGACTGGTTGGCCACACTGACGAGCGCGCGAGTGAGCGCGTGATTAGCTGATACCTTTCGTTATTTGTTGACAAGGAGGCTCCGAATCTTGGCTGAGTGAACTGAGGGTGGTTTTAACAAGTGATTTATTATTATGGTTTTCTCCTCCTCTCTCCACGCTAATGGTGATTCTTATTTGTAAAGGCCTACTTTGATAATATTGAAGTATATTGACATATCAGTTTTATATATATAAATATATACATATAAGTATGGTTTATGATCTTAACAATTAAGTTAGGCCGTTAATAGCAAGTGTGCTAATAATAATAATTGAATAGTCAAACGGTGACCTGGCAGTCTAGGGGTAAGGTGTCTGACTTTTGTGCTGAGGGTCCGGGGTTCAATCCTCGGTCCCGGCACAGATTTATCTGATTGCCAAACCCTTCCTTCCCCTCTGACAAGACGTGTATTAATCACAACTTGTGAATGTGAGGAATTCCAGGCCTCCACCGTGGTTCGGATCCCACGTTAAACTGTAGGTCCTCCATTTCATCTCACAATCACCCTACTATTGCACATTAGCGTAAGTGCGTATAACCCGAACGGTTAGTAAGACGCGGTGCTAATAATAATAATAGTAATAATAATAATAAATAATTTTAAAAAATAGTCAAAGCTATTATTTATGCTTTTAGTAAGAATTACTCTATCTAGATATCATATTCTGAAAATAGAAAATCGACACCTGGACACGGGAATCGAACCCGGGACCTTTGGCTTTGTACGCCAATGCTCTAACCACTGAACTATCCAGGTGCCATTTTTCAAATTTCAGAATATGATACCTAGATGGAGTAATCCTCACTAAAAGCATAAATAATAGCTTTGGCTATTTAATTCTAAATATGAAATCCCGTACAATTATAATAATCTGCGTTATCTGATAGATAGCTCGTGATATTAATATAATTACATACTTGTAGCCGACGATTTCCGCACTCCATCATAGGCCCTGCCTTAAAATATCAGTGAAGAATGACCCTGGGCACAGGACGAATCCTGGATAGCTCAGTGGTTATAGCATTGGCGTAATAAGCTAAAGGTCCCGGGTTCAATTCCCGTGTCCAGGTGTCATTTTTCAGTTTCCAGAAAGTGTGCTAAACCTATCGATAATAATAAAAATTTCAAAATGAGAAGTTTTCCTAGCATTCGATGAACCAACATATATTAATATTGCCTAGCGCCTGTAAACTAGACTGTACCTGGTCGAGCGTGCACGCTTGAAAAATAGAACCAGTTCTATCTTTCAAGCGTGCGCGCTCAGTCACTCGCTCGCGCGCTCCAGTCTGGCCACCTCTCATTACAACCAATGTGTTCTATTTTACATTATAGTCGCTCGCGCGCTCGCTCGCGCGCTCGCTCGCTCAGTCTGGCCGCCCCCTTAGCCTTAAGATTACTGTAAATTTAGGTTGGATGAATTGCAGAATTTTTTTGTAGTGTGTTAATCCTTGATTTATGTTAGGCTAAGCCATCATATAATGGAAATATTTACATACAATCTAATTTAGGTATAAAGAACCTACTTGACAAAAATAAACGCTTCTGAAACAATTTTTATACATTCATACGTTAAGAGTGCACATGGGAGAGTACTTAGAAGTATTTTCACTTTTATAAATCGCAGATTATTTATGAAATGGTTTGATATTTTTTAATATTGTTTTCATCAAAATGTAGGCGGAAGTTCTGACTAGTTAAAAATTTTAAAAGTGTTTTAAGAAAACGTTTGATAACTTATATGGAACCCAATAAAACAATCCTACATTATCTTAAGATTTTCTATTGTGACCTTACCAAAACACATTTTATTTGATAGAGGAAAGCTAGCTCTAGGTTTCTTATCTTTTTCTTTAATCTCAAAAGTACAAATCTTCTGGTAAAGAGACGTAAAACTAAAAAACAACATTAAACAAAAACTTTTTTTTAACTGCTCATAAACCGGCTGATGATTTTCGCCTACATGTTGTTGTTGATAACGAGACGTACTAATCCAAACAGACTCTACACCAACATTATCTCTGGCAGGGGTCCTCACCTTGGTTCCTCCGGAGGTCCTTGTCTCGATGATCATTCCAGGCGCTAGCAGGTGATGGTTGGGTGCCAGCACCAAGTGGTGGTCCTCACCATCAAACTTGAGTCTGTAGTGCACCCGATCCTCGGGCCTGTGATTCTCAGCCCCCTGCGCTTCGGTGTCGTGATAGTTGGACAGCTGGAAGTGATGGGGTACGTAGTGGGACAGGAACTCGCCCTCTGACGTCACCTTGCAGGGGTACACTAGCTGGTAGTCCTTCACGTCTCTGGTGAAGCGGCCTGGAGTTCAAGAACAAGACATTCCTCTAGGATGTATGCTTATAGTTGGATTGAAATAGGAACAACGCCTGATCATCATTCTTACACCTAGGCTCAATCACTGGCTCATCTTCCTATTGAGCTAAAGGCCCCGTGCTCGATTCCCAATGTGTCCGAAATACTTAATATTGAGGGATTTCCGTTTCACATTAATGAAGGGACGGCTGGATGATTGGGTGGTGTATTAAATCTATCTATAGGTCATTTTCTAATATAACCAATTAGTTCACAAAGATCAGGGTAGGTATTCCATGTAATCACCATATAGCCATAAAAAGTTAATTAAATATATATTTAATATGTCCATGTGTAAAGTCACATGTTATGTAGCGTTTACTTTCGACAGATGGTGTCAATTTCAACATTATGTAGCATGGTGGCCGGTTGTCCATGTTGTTTACTCTATATTTATTTTTAAAATATTCTAAAGATAAGGTTATTTCTCTGGAGACCCAATTATATGCCATATTTGTTTAGTTCTTGATTCAAATTGTTCAAGTACTGTATTACATTAACATAAGTATTACATACGACATAATCCTAGGAGTATGGAGGTATAAAGGGTATAGTTTAAGAGGAAATGCACCTTAGTTAGTATGGCAGGAGGATGGTAAAAACAAAGTGATATATCACATGTGGAAATAATATCTGCACACGGCTGATTTTGACTCTCAACCTATCCTTTACCGGCAATCTACCCTTCTAACACCTTAGACTGCATGACTGTTATGTGTATTTTCCTTTATTTTTAGGCACATGCTGTTATGCTCAAATTCATATAAGTTAAGAGGCATTAGTAAGTTATTTTAGAAAAACAAATAAATCTACTTTTTCTATTGAAATAGGTTAAATATATTATAAACTTCAAGATTATACTGATTTGTTTTCTAGTTCATTTTTATGAAATTCTTATTTTACAAAGTATTAAAAAAATTACTCTGCTTTAATAAACTTTTTTAATTGATATTTCCTATTTGATTTTTAAAAAAATGGCGAAGTTTGTTGAATTTGGTTTCTTAAGTTAGGATAGATATACTTTTTGGAAAATGGGGAAATTTTACTATACAGTGGATTATACAGGTACATTTTAAGGAAGCGTCTTAAGTCTGTTTGGGCATGTTGAAAGGGTGAGTGAGGATCGAGGGAAGAAGCAAATATATTAAATAAGAGTATGTGGATCAAAAGGAAGGGATAGACCATGTGAGACGTTGCTAAATGTTGTAGACAAATGTGTGAAAAAGATAAACATTAGGAGTTTTGAGAATAAAAGAGCATGTATAACTCAGTGTATGGATGTTGTTGAAAAAAATGAGTATGCAAGGATAGGGAAGTGTGGAGAAATGTAGTGAGGATAAATTGTGTACAGAGCTGTTGTTGTGGTTTGAGCCATATATTTTGAGCATAATTTATTAAGTTTGCCAATGTTGAATTTGACATGGTTTTATAAAATTACAATTTCGTTGAGTTAAAAAAAACCTGCTTCACTACTCATCATATTAAAAATTATTTATCTCGCATGCCAAATTAAACACACCGGTGGACCGTAGTATACCCATCAATGCCTTAAATCATTCGACTACCGAAGCGTGAATTAAGATATTAATTTGGTGAATATATTAATACAAAACCTGGGACAATTATGAATAAGTTTAAATAACAAATACTGCATGATAAATACATTTAAGACACATGATTAGCGAAAATGTGTGCAAACAAATTAAATCTTTGTATAAAATAAAGAAGTCAATAAATATTTCCCTGAAACTGTTACGAAATTGTTATATGTGAGGCTACGTAAAAAATTGAGATAAATTGTTTGAAAAAAGTATTTCAATTTAAATTCATTGAATATTTTATGTAATTTTACTTGTAAATCTTGCGTAACAGTTTAAAGGAAGGACTAGCTGGCCCCATGGCATAGTGGTCAAATCACTTAGCCACATACCTAAGTATCCCGGGTTCGATTCCCGACTGATACTACGGACATTTTTCCCGAAAGGGGAACCATCCCAATGATCACAAGGGTTTGGTTAGTTAAGCTTAGGTAAAATTTAAAAATGTCCACTAGTTCTACACCCTCATGATCACTATCACCATCACCTCATCTCATTGAGATACGGAAAGAGCGTCCACGGAAAGGATTTACGATTAGTACATTCTGGCGTCTTCTAGGTAAAGGTAGAGAACTAGGCCTATCGACTAATTTTCCTACAAACTGGGCTACGAATTATGTAGTTCAGACACGCATACAATATATAAAAGGAAGCGTTTATTTATTTATGGTTTGTATTAAATGTTTTAACGGGCTTCTTCACATTCTCACTAATCATGTATTAAATTTATTAATTATGTTTGTTATGCATATTTGTTCATAGCTGTCTCAGGTTTCGTAATAATATATTAACCTATTATCTTGAGCTGTACCCTTTTTGACTGATTGATGCGGAATGAAATGTTTTTATTTCAACGAGCTTGAACTCTTATAGCTTTAATTTTCACTTTGTCATTTCCAAAATATTAATATTTGAGGAGTGTAAAATAGGCACGCCAGTTAATAAAAAAAGCCACCTGACTTTGCTGCTGTTTGACCGCTACCAACAGTCTCTAGCACATTGTCCTATTTACGGTGAGAGTAGCGATAGTTAAGGTTTTGTCACGTCTAAGCTGTTATTATTGTTTTAATCATGCTTGTGTGTCTTCATCTCAAATACCATAATGAAACTTGACTACCAGTCTGAGCGAAAGAGAAGTTTTTTGTGAATGACAGTGCCATTAAATACACGGTAGCCTTGAGAAATATATTTAGAGAATATGGCTTCTGGGATTGGGGGAATGTTTACTTTATGCCTTAAGTAAGATGACGTACCATAGTGGCAAGTCCGACGCTACAGGTTTTGTCTTGGGTGCTAATGGTTACTGACCGTCATATTTTTCTCCAGCTTAAATTTTCCAATCGCTGTTATTTTTCTTACATTAACATTTTAAAAAACATATAAAATAGTTTACATTTTATCTATATTTCGATTCTGAAAATTACCATCTGACATAATGTAAACTCACATTTCCAAACACAAAATATAGTTTTAAAAGATGTTATTTTCTAGTTGTTACAGATTGTTAAATCTGTTTTTTTTTGTGTGTTTTTTTAGCACCATGTCTTACTACCTGTTTGGGTTATACGCTTATATACTAATTACGCTAATATTTTTATGGATTAGGGAGTTTATAAATATAGCAAGTGTGCCCTATTCGCGTGGAATAAGAGTGGAAAACCATTTTTTTTAAACTTCCTCAGTACATTCGACCGAGATTTGAAAATTGATCTCCCCGTCATCGGCAGTCTAGTCTACTGTGAGAGTAGCGCATTAGAACCCGTGGACACTGAAGTGGTTGTTAATTCTGACTCTTCCTTTAAATAATAACTGACCATCATAATACATCTTGGTGTTAATTTTTGTCATAATGTCAACTACCATGTGATGATTGTACCATCCCTGCGTATAGGCGCGAGGGCATATTTGGGTTGGTAGAGTGACAGCTTTAGGAGGACAAAGAGACTTTCAATAAATAGTATTATCTTGAAATTGTGTTATTATGTTTACATCAAACGTAGCAGCAATCACACATTAAGTACCGTAAGTAGACAGTCTATAATTGCTGGTGATTAACGAGTTTAACATTTTATCTGTATAAATGAGTGTTGGCAATAAACCACCTAAAACAGAACTAAAACGTTGCTGTTTAGGGTCGTCCAATCACTGATAGAAGGATCACAATATCAAGGTGACTTGGGTGTTGAACAAAGTATCGCATTTCTACAAAGTCAATCCCAAATACGAGCCGATTTTTTTAAACTACCCTAGTTTTAAAATATTTTAAACAAACCGCATCAACGGGCACGCGGACAAAGGCACCAGTCTCGTCTCGTCTGGTCTGGAGTTTTTAAATAAGGGGAGGGGTTAGAATCCTGGAAGGGTGTAATGATAAGGTGTTTCCTAAATTGTTTCCCACACTACCTTCATTCAAATGCGATTACATTTTCTTTAAAGTCCACCTTCCTTAACCTCATTAATGTAAATATTCGGATAGACATATAATAACCTGCTTCTGTGGCAGCATGTTCTAGGGCTTCACTCTTGCAATACATTAGACTGCCAAGATCTGGGTTCGAGTATCAGTTGGGTTCACTGAGGGTGGTTTTCCCTAAACGATTCTCCACTATACCTCCACGCAAGTGTGGGTACAATTCCTATAAAATTATCCTTCCTCATCCCTAAGACATTAGCGTAGTTAACACATAAACATACAACCCAAACGGGTGGTAAGACACGGTGATAAAATACATACATATATATATTGGCTTGGTCAGCCCAGCACGAAGGGTTAGATGGGAATGGCGGGTGATAAGATGTATTTTGTTTTACAGAGAGAAAGTCGTGGATGAATGGACTTGACCCAAACAAGGGCTCCCCACCACCCTTGAACCAGCCCTCTCCCCACTCAATCTCTTTTTATCTCTATCTCGTTCTATTTCCCTACGAGGAAGTAGGTCTTCCTACTGGGTCGGAAAAATGTATCATTGCCACTCGGCCACCGGGCTGGGTCGAACCCCTTGTCTGGGTCGACCCGTCTCCCCCCATCCCAGTCCACCCAACCAAGGGGATATATGTATTTAAGCGCCATGTCTTAATGTAATAAATAATATATATATATTATGTAGTCTAACACCATGTCTTACCACCTGTTTGGGTTGTACGCCTGTGTGCTAGTTACACTAATGTATTAGGGATGAGGAAGGTTAAATTTAAAGAGAGTGTACCCACACTTGCGTAGAGGTATAGTGGAGAATCGTTTATAAAAAACCACCTTCAATACACCCTACCGGTATTCGAACCCCGATCTTGGCAGTCTAATGTATATATAATATATTTTATTATATAAATTATGTATAAAATATATAATATATAAACACCGTAGTAGAGTAGAATTTCCTTAGGAAGGCTCTTTTAGATTATTTTTTTACAAAATTGATACGTATTAATGTAGAGCAACGTTTTTAGATCTGAGATAAATCATTTTTTATGAAAAGAGGACTGTATGCAACTAAACTAAGCCTTAGGAAGTAAGGGAGATATAAGTTGAGATTGAGGGTCACTTCAAACTCCACTCACTCCCCCTTTTCTTACACCTCAACCCCTACAAATCTTTAGCGAAGCCACTGCTGGGACCCACTTCGCTGGCCCTGTGGTCTTAACGCGCTACTTTCATGTTAGACTAGACTGCCGAAGACGGGGAGATCAGGGTTCAATCCCGGTTGGGTGTACTAAGGAATGTTTTCCCTAATTGATTTTCTACTTTCCCTCCCCTCTAATGTGGGTGCAGTTCCTCTCAATTAAGCCTTCCTACTTCCTAGCCCATTAATCTAACTAGTGCATAGGCATATAATTAAAACGTACAGTAAGACGCGGTGCTAAATAATTTAATTTAATTTAGCACCGCGTCTTACTACCCGTTTGGGTTAGACGCTTAAGTACTATTTACGCTAATGGGTTAGGAGTTGGGAAGGTTGAATATAGAGGAAGTGAACCCGCATTTGAGTGAAGGGAGGGTGGAAAACCATTTAGGAAAAACCACCCCCAGTTCACCCAACCGAGATTCGAACCTCGATCTCCCCGTCCTCGGCAGACGAGCTCAACACGACTAGCGCCTTAGCTAACTACGCCCCCGAGGTGGGTTAGGTGCTAAATAAAACCAAAAAACAACAAAAATAACACTTTTGGGCATGCAGAGGAGAAATGTATAAAACACACACTAAACTATACCTATTACAAACTACATATCTATAAGCTAGTTGACCCGCCTAGGTGGCGTAGTTGGCTAAAGCGCTAGTTTCGAGCTGAGCCAGACTGCTGAGGACGGGGAGATTGAGGTTCGAATCTCTGTCAGTTGAACTGGGGTGGGGGTTTTCCTCAATGGTTTTCCACTCTCCATCCACGCAAATGCGGACTCAATTCCTCTAAATTCAACTTTCCCCATTTCTAATCCATTATCTTAATTAATACTTAAGCGTATATCCCGAACGGGTAGTAAGACGCAGTGCTAGATAATAAAAAAAAAAATAAGATGGTTCGTCATTGTCTGGGACACGACACCTTGAAGAAGGGCAAGGTCGAGCTGATTCATGTTGTAATGCAATTCCCTACATCAAAATGTGCTGATCCCTAGTTTGGAGGAAATGATGCACAGATTTGTAGCAGTAGAATGAACATGTAGAGGTCAGGTTGAAAACATGAAATTATCATCTGCCAAGGGCATTTAACAGTGTATGGCTATGCACAGAAACATATTAGCTATATTTAATAGGTAGATACTTAAATTCAAGGCCATACCGAAACATATTTTGAAGGGGTAAAGAGAATGGGTGGGTTCTACTGGAATTAGCTTGTAATGGTGAAATTCCCCAACAAAAGGTGGCAAGGAATCTTTTTTTCTAACCATTTATTTAATCTTACTTGAAGGAATTTAAAGCTTAAAAAACATTATTGACGTTGTAGGGAAGGCAATGAAAAGTAATACTAAAATACTTTACTAACAATAGTATTTTTATGGGGGGTGAGGGGGGAAGGTTAAACCCTTAAACTCTCATTATTGTTACGGCCGTGTTTGTATTAGAGATATTTAAATAATTTATCTGTATTATCCATTTATATTAATACATTTCCAATAGTATATTTATCTATTATTTATCTAGAAGGATTTTACTTCCCGATGAGCTAGAAAGTTGAAATTTATAAAAGTTTTAGAGGAACCACTCGACAAATGCACAAAAATCCAACAAAAATGTCAACTCAAGAAAGCATAAGCTATATAATTCTATAAATTCACCCGCCTCGGTGGCGTAGTTAGCAAACGCGCTAGTTTCACGTTGAGCTAGACTGGCGAGGATGGGGGGATCGAGGTTTTAATCTCGTTCGGGTGAAATGGGGTGGTTTTCCCTAAATGTTTCTCTACTCTCCCTCTACACAAATGCGGGTTCACTTCCTCTAAACTCAACCTTCCCAATTCCTAGCCAATTGGCATAATTAGTACTTAAGCGTATAACCCGAACGGGTGGTAAGCTGCGGTGATAAACATAATAAAAATAAATAAATCTAAATAGCCATTTGAATTTTTGTAGCTAACGTTGAGTTCTGATACTTGGTCACGTAAGTCAATGTGGTTCAACTGACGGCCCGCGGGCCAAATGCAGCCCACGCTCACTGAAAATGTTACCCCAATAGTATCCCGGAGGAAAATTAAAGGGAAAGCTTCAGTGGCAGATGTAAAATAGCTACTGATTCAAATAAAAATATTTTTTAAAAGGTCATCATTGCATTTTATTGTGCATTTATTTGATAAATAAACGTATGTATAAATTTATATTTATAATACTTAGGTATTTGTTTCGTGAAAGAGTGTGCGCTTGCATATTTTATAAAACAGGTTTGTGAGGCTAAATAAACCTTTTATTTGGCAGTAAAATTTGAAAGATTGTAAGAACCAAAAATACATTTATTTATATATATATATATATATATGTATTGAAAATTATAGTTTATTAATAAAGTTATAGCCTATTGTGTGGGCCTATATAGATATTTATATTTTTTAGCACCGTGCCTTACTACCCGTTTGGGCTACACGCTTATGTACTAATTACGCTAATGGTTTTAGGGAAGTTATATTTATAGGAAGTGTACCCGCATTTGCGTGGAGAGAGAGTGGAAAACCATTTTGGAAAACCCACTCTCAGTCTACCTGACCAAGATTCGAACCTCGATCCCCCTGTCATCGGCAGTCAAGTCTACTGCGAGTGTAGCGAACTCTAACACGCGGCCACCGAAGTAGGTGTCAGGTTATACTATCTGCACTTTTAATAAATAATATCAATATCTTTAATAACACTATTAATATAGTAAAGTGTGATCAAATTTGGCCACCATAATATACGTTTGTATTTTCTAATAGGCCTTTTCTATGAAAATTGGATTGCGTGACTAAAAAGCTGTGATATATTTTATAATTAGGGGTATTAAAAGTGAAATTTATGATTATATGTATTAGAACATAACTTATATTACAAACTAGATAAACATTAGAATTGACAGGATTGACAGTCTCCTTGACGTTAGTTTTTGTTGTCAATTTTTTAGGAAGAAGATCACCAGATCTTACTAGCCATAAAGGCTATTCGCCCATTTACACAACTATGTTAGGAAGGTAGAATTGAGAGAAAATGTACCCGCATTTCCGTGTAGACAAAGTGGGAAACTATACATCCATTACTGTTTCCAGCCTAATGTCTAGATCAGCTTTTTATTCAAGTCATATATTTTTCCATTACAGGCTGGCTTGGCCTCTCTTAAGAGTGGGAAACTATTTAGGAAAAATAAAGGCCTCGGGAACAATCAACCAAAATTCGAGAACCCCATCACCCCCCATCATCGTCAATCCAATCTAATGCTGGAGTCACTGAGGTCTTAGAGCATTTTATCACTGATTCGAGCAGCATTTGTTAAAAACTGTGAAAGGAGATGAGCCTATTTCACCAATGTTAATTTTTATGGCCGTGCCAGGAATGGATCCAGGGACTCTTAGCTAAGTATATAGGCCTAGGCGTGCTACTTAGACCTACATAGCCAGGGATTCAAACAATTGTATAACTTTCTTTAAATATTTAAATGTTTTGTCTTAGTGGTATCACTGAAATGAAAATATTTAAATACATTGATTAAATACAGTGTAATGTAGGCTATACATCAGACTTATAAAGGCGGACGTTTGTGATGATAGAAAATTAAGGCTTGAAACAATAGCCAAGGGGTGTAATATGTTAGGCTTGCATCTAACTTGGTCACTGTAATAGAAGAGGTGGGGTTTGATTCTCAGCTGAATACGCCAATTTTCTGTTTCCTTATATTATTTTCACTGTGGTCTTCAGATTCTGTCCACACTCTAATGTGAATGCATTTTCTCTAAGCTACATTCCTCATTTATATTCCATAAACTAAAATCGTGAATTATAAGTTGTGCGTAGGGCCTACTTATGTAATGACAATCTAATACAGTTAGGTTTACATAGACTTAATTATGGAAATGTAACAGCCCCATTAACATTAAAAATGGACGGTAGTCATGCTACTTTGGATCAATTGGATGTGTGCCTGCCTGCTGAGATAAGAGAACCGGTTTCAGTGCTCATAGAGTCTTCAGCGGAAAGATTTGTAGTGGAATTATATTTTCTTAATTTTATGACCACGTCTTACTACTAGCCGTTCGGGTTATACGCCTATGTACTAACTACACTACTGTGTTGGTTATTAGGAAGGTTTAATTTAGAGGAAATGTATTTGCATGGAAGGAGAGTGGAAAACACTATGGAAAAACCTCGTGCAGTACACTCAACTGGGATTAAACCTCGAACTCCCGGCCTTTGGCAGTCTAGTCTAATGTTAGAGCAGCGCCTTAGACAATGCGGCCACCGAAGCGTGTATAGTTGAATGATTTAGGTTTCCTCTTTCACATTTATGAAGCTATGTTGAAAAAGAAATGTATGTTGTGTATTATAAATATCTGTTAGTTTGTAAGTCACGTGTCTATTATAATCCGCTGGTTCATAAAATTAACGATCAAACACTATCCCTGTTGAAACTAAAATAATAAACCGCAAACAAATTTTGACTGGTTTCAATACCTGTGGGCTAAATTGATGCCTCACGGTATACATGGGCGTTGTTTTCGTACTGAGGTAATTACTGACCTCAGTATTAGTCAACTACTACCATGTTCTATTATAAAGGCATCCGCTTCGGTGGTCGAATGTTCTAAGGCATTGCTCTCGCAAGAGGTATACTGTATTGCTGATGACGGGGATATCAAGGTTCGAATTCGGTCGGGTGTAGTGCGGGTGGTTTTAATAATAAATAGTTTTCCATTCTCCTTCCACACATATATGCAACATTTCCTCTAAATCTCACCTTCTGCAACCATAACATATTAGGCCCTAACGTAATTAGTCAATATTTGTAACTAATGAGAATCGATGACAAATATTATCATGGCGACAATTAGTAAACTATATAAATCTAACTATCATGGAAACTCGTGAGTAATTAGGTCGTAGTTTTCAGTGATTTTTAAGGACAGACACATGCGCCGAAAATATAAAAATTGTTTTATCATGGCCAATTTGAGCTGGGATTTCTTTGTGTTAAAAACAAAAAGAAAGCGTAATTTTATTAATGTTTTGAAACATGTATAGAGGGAAGTGTTTTTAATTAACTAAATTGTTTTATATATATTCATAGTTTAGAAAAATATTATAGGCTGTTAAATCAATATGCATACACAAATCATTTTCTGAAATGAATTTTATTTCTGTTAGGGACATTAACTATTCATAAAACCGTTTGTAAGCAATGACAGTGTAGATATGTGTTGTGCATTTAATCGTACTGTAGCCACATCATTGAATATTTCGTGATAGTTGCCATCATCATTTAATCAAAAGTTTTTCTATTGGTTTAAGTATGAAAGTCTTGCCCGTGCTTATGAGGCATAATATTATCAAAACAAACAAATTTCCCTTAAATACACGCCTATGTTTACAACTGTTGGGGATGTAGCGTGTATTTTTCAATACCTCAATGTTCCGCCTCTAATAAGAATAAATTATAATCACAGCCTTATGAAATAATAAGCAAACCTGCCCGTAGAGGAGTCATTATAAGCCTAACTAACCCGTTATTATCATATTTCTGACGGACGTGATGGACCAAGGGATGACAATTGAAGGACGTCATAGGTTATTGTTGTAAGGCCACCTTTTGTTTGTGTTTTGAGTTCGTATGAATCTGTGTTCATAAAATGCACGTTAAATACTTGTTTATTATTATAAATACTAAATTGCACACAAAAGATGACGCCGTATCTTTCTGGCCATGTGTTTTTTCATGGAAATGTTTTATAAAAAGTCCAGATTGTCACGAACATTAAAAGAGGGCTTTATTTTAAATAAAATTCAAATTAACTTACAGGAAACCAACTGATATGTTTTGTAAACATTTTAATGATAGCGCATTGATATTATGAGCGTCTTACCACTCATCCGTGATCCAAACATGTTTTACACCATTGAGCTATTGATGAGTATGGTAAAATTTAAAGTGAATGTACCCACATTTGTGTCTTAGAAGACCGGGATTTTATTTTTTATCAACGCATCTTAATACCTGTTCAGGTTATACTAATATACTATAATTACTTTATTAAAGTAAAGATGAGGAAGGAAACATTTTAAAGGTAATCTACCTGCATTTGTGCAGAAGGAGGGTGGGAAATGATTTAGGAAAAAACACTCTAAGTAAACCCGACCGGGATTCATACCCTGATCTCACCATCACAAGCAGGCCAATCTAACATGAGAGTAACGCCTTAGACCGTTAAACCAATTAAACGGGTAACAGGGAAGTAATTTATTTAAAAAAAACACTACAGTACTCTTTACTGGGGTTAAAGCCCTGACCTCATCACTGGCGAGCCAGATAAGACGAGATTGAAGCCATATTCCACGGGCCCATTGTTTTGAATATATAAGTATTGAGTTAATTTTTATTTTCATATTCGTAAAAGTGGCAATAAACCATAAAATTAAGAGCTAAGTTATAAATATTTTTTGTGCTTCACGTGCAACTTAAGTTATCCTTTTTACAGTAATTTATTGAGGATGAGGATGTTATAATTTAGATTAAATGTACCTGCATTGAAAT
This sequence comes from Timema bartmani, assembly GCA_902151455.1. Lineage (NCBI taxonomy): Eukaryota > Metazoa > Arthropoda > Insecta > Phasmatodea > Timematidae > Timema > Timema bartmani. The sequence continues at coordinate 8,740 of CABFWB010005644.1, read as the reverse complement.
TGAAGAATATTAGGAAACCATTTTAAAGGAAAAAACTTAGTACATCCAGCAGGGATTCGAATACTATCCCTCTCATCACCGGCAAATAAAACGAGCCAATAATTGCACCTTAATCCGTCCGCCAATGTGGATACTTTTGTAAATTAATGTTATAGGCCTATTTAAAACTTAAATATGGCCAAAAATAAATGTTATGTGAATGGATAAAACTCAATAAAAATAAAAATACTGCAAGTAAAGTAAGAGTTGAGTTGAGCAGATTTGTAGGTACAAACAAAATTAATCTGAAAGCTGTTGGTTTACTGTCAAATTTCCGTCAAATGTTCTAGAGTTATACTTTCTAGGATTGGTCATACACATACCTTGATAAGATCTTGTTCCATCAGTAGTCAAATCGATTATAAAAATAACACCCACAATTTGAAAGAATAGTTTCATCTCAATCAATGTTCTAGCAAATAAATATATTTAGCTCATTCTAATCTTTCTATCACGGTTAATTATTAATATACTAATAATAACTTTATAATAGTCATAAGGGAACAATAATATTAAAGCTATAAACATAATCTTGGACTATAAATGAACATAATAATATTAAGTTTTAAAGTCCGTAATAAACAATTAAATAAAACAAAAACTTTACTTTACCATTGTTTTATCTCCATGGCTTACTGAAATATTTAATAAATTTATGAATATCAACGAAAGGGACCAGGATAGGATCTAGGAGGTTTTCTAAACTGTTCGATGACATTTTAACGTTGGATGGTTCGTAAAATCACCGCTATCCCTGTTTGAAATCATAGTTTAGCTCCTTGCATGTAAGAATTGGATTCTAAAGGTTTAAAATCAGGATATCTAGCTGGGAACGCTATTTTATTACTGCGCGAGATTGATCATTGATCAATAAAAACATTTATCGCTGGTCGTGTGGGCTTAGGAATCAGGTTTGCAACAGACTTCATTGTCACTTACAGGCAGGCCGAGGTTCATGTGCAATGGGGGATATGTTTATCGCTATGGTTTTCCAGTTTCCTCAGAAAGCTATTGCGGCTGCATTTCCTCTAACTCCTCTACATTCTTAACTCTTGGATCAAGCCGTTAAATAAATCTCTAATCCTTAAATTATTTTCCCATCCATTACTGTTTCCAGACTATGGCCAGGGTAATTTTTTTATTAAAGACACATATGTTTCACTACCAGCTGGCTAACCTTGTCGTAGCGTCATATTCCTTATAATCTAACTTAATATTAGGACGGGCGCAACATTCAGTCCCAGGCCGTTAATTTATCAATGTGAAAGGGTAAATCCATATTTTCATTAATGTTGGTCATCCCAGGAATTAAACCCGGGACCCTTAGCTCAGTAGGTAGACACGTTACTGACTGAGCTCAGGCGTGGACTCTAATCTTTAAATGTATTAACTAAAACCCAAACAAAAATGTAAGAAAACTATTGAGCAACAATTAAATGTGAATGAGAAAGGAATAATTTGGAGGTAGTGCAGCCACATTTGATCTAAGGGATAGGTAGAAACCATATAAGAAACATAGTTTCGGTATACCATGCTGAAATCCAAACCTTAACCTTTTCATTTCCATAAAACCAGACAGTAATAAACCGGCACTGGAGGCCACATGGTCCAAGGCGTCACTCTCCCAATTCTCTAGACCACCGATGACAGGGAGATTGGGGTCAGAATACCGGTTGAATGTTCTGAGGGTGTTTTTTACTTAAATGTCTTCACTTTCCCGCCATGCAAATTCGGGTGCTATTGCTCCTTTGTCCACGTGACCACTGATGCAGGTAAATTGGGTTGCCAAATGCTTCCTTGACACCTATAACCTGTTTATATGTGACCTGGGACAATCTTTAACCCATAAACATTTCTTAGTTGGCCTTTTGACAGGCCACTCAGGTCGCTGTATCTAATCACCATTGGTTTTTATAACAGAATTATTATTACTAGACAACGCATTGAACTTACAGCCAGCAGAACCAACATTTACCGCAAACTGCAAAATACTTTAATATTATATAATTATTTTTAGTTTGCGTCTGGTACATGAATAGTCGGTCCGCATGCGCAGTTCTAATATTAAATGTAGTATAGTGCAGGTTCAGTGAATTAAAATATGCCACAGCCGCAGATAAACGTTTATAGCGTTTAGCGGAAAGGACAGTGACTACTAACTATAGCTATAACGCGAGAGAAGTGAATTATTTAAAGAAAATTATTTGCAACCATAATAGAAAAACACTTATAAAAAGATCCACGCTAATCTATACATTTACAAAATTCGACTTGGGTACCCGAATCTTACAAAAGTTATCTTGGAGCCTGGTATAAGATACCTGACTAATGTAATTGCGTTTAATGATAATTGACATTTGGATTTTTGGCGGGAAGTCAGTTCCCAACAGGATAACTCTCTAGAGCAGAGTACTTGGTTTTATATTAGTTGTGAATTTAGCTACCCAGGTTTACAAATCATTTACACTCAGTGGCGTAACTATAATGAAGATGTTAGTGCACTTGAACTGACCACCAAATTCATTAGAAATATTTTAACACAAAAAAGGTTTTATTTTTTTTAAGCAATAAAAGTGTATTTTGTTTTATATTATTTTGAAACAAGTATTATAACGGGTAACCAATTTGATCACCAATATAATAATTCAGCCAAATTTTAAAGAACAGTTTTCAAGAGGCACAATTTATATTTGCTTTGGGCGCCATAACCCCCCCACCCCCCTTTCCCTTATCAAAACTAGCTATCGCCTCTGCTTGCACTATTAGCCAAATGGTCCCAGGTTATACGCCTCTGCTTGCACTATTAGCCAAATGGTCCCAGGTTACAAGCTCAAAATATTTTATCTTACTGGTTACGAGGAGGTCAACGTTCAAATATCGGCTTGGAACAATTCAGTGTTTCTATCCCTTCTTCACACTAACGAGGGTGAATTTTCTCTGAGTTAGCCATGTATAATAAGACATTATTTATTAGCCTTGGTGTTGAATTTTAAACAAGCCAAATCGTCTGGTAATATAAATATCACATAATATCTAATAAATTTTACGTACTTACTTACTTACTCTATGGCATTAGGAACTCGAAAGCTCATTACCGCACTCACAAAAGAAGGCCAACTATCCCTATCTTGAGCTGATTCCATCCAGTCTATCTCATTACAACCTCTCTCTCTCTCAGGTCCTTTCTAATGTTAGATACTCCCATTCACGCTGCATGACCTACCCACCATAACCTGCGAGATTTTTTTTAACACTAACAATGTCTGGTGGTTAGTACAGGGTATGCAGATCATCATTATGTAGTCTCCTCCAATCCCCACTATCTTCAACCATTTTTGTACCCAATATCTTCCAAGCATCTTGTTTTTGAACACCCTACATTTATTTTCGTCATTTAAGGTAAGAGGTCATGTTTCGCACCCACACAGAACAACCGGTAAAATTATGGCTTTGTATGTTCAGAGTTTTACATTCCTTGATAGCAGGCGAGACAACAACAAATGACCGAGTATTAACAAGCATTTCCTGACTGTATTCTCTTCCTAACTTTCAATCTAATATTGTTATCGCTAGTTAAAATTGTTGTTATTAATATTAATTCGATTACATAACAATAGGATGTTATCAAGTTGGGATGGTAGGGAGTATGAGTTAAGAGACGGAATTTTTCTCAGGTTTTATTGTAAAAAATGTTTTTTCTGCAAAATAAATCAAACATTTCTCCAGTAGAAACACAAATTAAAATCTTTTTTCAAATAGTAATCTCAACAGTTCTTGAATATCTGTCAAATTTCTCCTAGAATTTGATGAAAACTTTTACTTTCGTTTAAAAGGTCTATCATCAAATACTAAAATGCTCATGACAAAAATTCAAGAACCATTTGGATTACTATATGTAGAAAATTAAACTATAAGTTATGTTTCTATAGGAGCAATATTTGATTGATTTTTCTGAAGAAGAAAAAAGGTTTGCAATAAAAACTGCAAAAACACTTACCTTTTCTTAGGTATCTTTCCATTCCATCCTAAGGGCTGAGACTATAAATCTCATTTGAATGACATAAGTCCACTCCCTACACGTTAAATTATATGCATCCAAAAACTTTTGTAATTTGAATTATCTTTATAGTATTAGCCCTAAATCACTTTAAGAATCTCGAGATATTTTAGCATCGCTTCTTACTACCCGTTCGGGTTATACGCTTATTTAATAATTACGCTATTGGGTTAGGAATTGGGAAGGTTAAATTTAGAGGAAGTGAACCCACATTTGCGTGGAGGAAGAGCCATAAACCATTTTAGGGAAAAACACCTCCAGTTCACCCGACCGAGATTCTAACCTCAATATTCCCGTCCTTGGCAGTCTAGCTCAACACGAAACTAGCGCGTTAAGGGCGCCAAAGAGGTGGGTCAGAAATAAAATAAACCATCTTTTTTGGCCATCCAAGATATCCACATATCTAGGCTAATGTAGTAGAATTAAATAGCCAAATCTATTATTTATGCTTTTAGTTAGGATTCTTCCATCTAGATATCATATTCTGAAAATTGAAAAATGATATCTGGACACGGGAATCGAACCCGGGACCTTTGGCTTATTACGCCAATGCTCTAACCACTGAGCTATCCAGGATTCATTCCATACCTAGAGTCATTCTTCAATCATTTTTCAATTTTCAGAATATGATATCTAGATGGAGTAATTCCCACTAAAAGCATAAATAATAGCTTTAGCTATTTAATTCTTAATATGCAATCCCGTACAATTATTATAATTATAATAATTGTACAAATCTCTGCAATAAGTCAACTACCGAGTCGAAGATGGCTGAGTTATTTGATTGCTCGTGATATTAATATAATCACATACTTGTAGCCGACGATTTCCGCACGTCTATCATAGGCTCTGCCTTAAAATATGAGTGAAGAATGACGCTGGAAACGGGATGAATCCTGGATAGCTCAGTGGTTAGAGCATTGGCGTACTAAGCCAAAGGTCCCGGGTTCGTTTCCCGTGTCCAGGTGTCATTTTTCAATTTTCAGAATATAATATAGTAGAGCTAAGGAAGTATAGATTAGAGGTAATGTATTCTCATTTGTAAGTAGGGGAAGTGGTAAGCCATTTGTGAAAAGATGCCTTGCTGGGAATCGATTCTCTATCTTCCCCATCACCGACCATTCAATCTAGTGCAAGAGTGATGAGAGTCAGACTTATAGGCCGCATGATTCTGTGCGAACTGTAGACCTTTTGATGAATCAACACACAGTTCGACCCGATTAATTTTCTTTTGTAAATATTGTATACATTATACACCATTTTATATTATGACACTTAAAAAATTGGTCATTATTTGGGGATATCTAGCAAGTGAAGTTGGTTCGCCAAATTACTAGGGATCGATTCCCAAAAGTTGTTAGATTTGTGCTCCAAATAAGTGAATATGTGCAATATTTGGCAGCATATAAACGTGTGACACTTTTTTTCTCTTATGAAAAGTACAAACGTCCGTGATATCACGTCAAGGACACGCATTTATAACCAAATATGAGAGTGACTTGAATACAAGATTTAAAGTATAACATTCACACCCTTTGGTGCAAATAAAAAAGTCTCAAAATACTGGGGAAACATGGATAATAAGTTTTAAAAATGTTAACGATATTAAATTTTATTAAATATTGCCTCCACAGTATTTTCAATTTTCAATGTGGCCCTTATAATCAAACGAATTTTACACGCCTAACGTAGATCATTCAACCATCAATAATGGCAATAAAGTTGTTATTGACAGACGCTGATAAAATCTATTATGTGTAGAAACAAGTTTTAAATGCAACGTTTTTCATAATGATTGATCTTAAGGTCCATGTTTAATATTGACTAATTATCCATATGTAGAAATTGTATTCAAACACGCACGTGCTAAATAAAATTGTATATTCCAATTAGAGTTCAGATTGGTGTTTTATAAAGCGTGTTTATTTAGTTCACTAAAATAATATAAACTTCACGAATTATTCTAAAAATATATATGCTAATTGTTAGCGTTGCATTGTTAAATATTGTTTATTTTTGTTTATTATGTTATTGTTGTGTGCATAGCGTGGCAAAATTGAACCTTTTTTTTTCTTACCCTCAACGAACACTACCATTGTTGTTTAGTTGTTTTTTTTTGCGCTGATTATAATTGCTGTATAATTTTCATCCAAATAAATGTCTACGTCCAAACAATTGTCGCCTTTCACTGCAAGCAAGTCCTATCTACTCACCATTACTCATATTATCCACAAATGAATGATTCATGTCACCGAACAATCAAGGATTATTTTTAAGATCCAAGGGACTAGCTCCTCGTACATGTCACCAAACGATCAAGGATTATTTTTAAGATCCAAGGGACTAGCTTCTCGTACATGTCACCAAACGATCAAGGATTATTTTTAAGATCCAAGGGACTAGTTCCTCGTGCAAGTCACTGAACGATCAAGGTTGCCTGTTTAAGATCCAGAGGACTAATAATTATTCATAAATTTCTCCGAACGATCGAAGACATCTTTTTTAAAATCTAAGGGACTAGTTACTCGTACCTGTAATTGAATAAGCAGGGAGGTTTTTATTATCAGTTTAAGATTAACTTCTAAACCAATTAAATTTTAAAATTAAGTTTTCTATTGATTCGCATCCTCAATCATCTGGTGTTTGAATCCTGGATAGAAACCAAAATAAATATATTGGTTTATTTTAAATGAGTTTGTTGCTTTTCGTCTTTTGGTGAATTTATGTAATCGTAATTAATTTTAGTATTAAATAAAATCAATAAGTAGCTTCGACAGGCCTTAAATGCGTCATTTCAAATAGAGCATTGACATAAGGAAAATTGTTCAAAATATCGTTGTGGTAAATGTTTAAGAAGTCTCACATGCCTCTTTACATTGCTTTCAAAGGTCAACGACATTGTCATTCAAGTAATATTTGTGTTCCTATTTGTAGTGTTCATGGGAATAATAGGAAGAGACTCAGACTCGGGATTATGAGTCTACTTAAATAGATTGGTAAAATAGGTGCTTAGTATTCATTCTGATCAATTTGTTTATGATATACTTGTACTTATATACTACAAAAATTCAAGTAATAACCCTACCTGAATGAAACTAGGTATTATATTCTCTGTGTGTCCTTACGATGTTTCCTAGAACATATTACTATAATCTTAAAATACTTCCTATACTTGTCTGTCCACTGAATACGGTAAGCTTTGATATATGGCAAAACCGTTACACAAAGTAGGTACTTCTTGGAAAGGTTCAACTTAGGAAGTATCATACGTATAACTAATGCTTGTTCAGCCATAACAACACCAAATCGTTGACTAGAGAGTCAAATAGGTATAATAAATAATGGCTCTAACGTGAACAACAGCGTTAAGCTCTAGTCCTACACACTGGACCAGCTAACATCTCAAAAGATTAACTGACAGACTTAATACTCGTCTGTTTGCTCTGTGTCCGTAAGGTCCTTAGTTTGCGGCGTGTAAGAGATGGCCTCCACATTAAGTGCACCAGATACTTTGAAGGAAATGTCTTCACACTGCTGTTTTTCTTGGCTTCTTGGTTTCAAGACAATCCACACAATCGTCCATTATATTAAAATTGTATATTTGTACCCCATTAAAAAGTACTTTGTTTGTGAAAGGTTTGATATGGGTTTCTAGATATTTACTTTGTTATTATATCGCTAAAATTCAGTGTGAACTGTATTTTAAAATAAAGTAATCTAACCTTATTAAAGACTTCATGGTGCAAGCGAGTTATACCAACCAAGCACCCGCCACCTTTACCGATGATAGTGTCAACCTTGATGGATAGAAGGTGTCATTTGGTCTGCACGAGTCCTCCAGACGTTAGTCTCAATTTTCTAAACCGGAGCTGCTACTTATTTTATCAAGTATCTCCTCATTCGTCGTGACGAGGCTGAGTTTGATCCCGTTCCAGACCCGCTGCTTCACAGATAAATTTTGGAAGCACTGGGGATCGATCCCAGGACCTCTGGATCTGCAGCTAGGAACTCTGACTACCAGACCACAAATGTGGTATATCTAACCTTATATTAATTAACCTAGCCTTGTATTATAAACAAAAATATCAAACATAAAACATAAGGTTTTTGATCCTACTAGTACAAAAGACCTCGCTCCATCCATGTTCTTATTGTTACTGCAATCTTAATATTTATCTTTGAAGTTCAAGTTAAAAATAATATCTCTTGTAATTTTTCTTTGGGTTTTAAGTTGATATTCTTCCTTGGGGATTAGCTATTACAGAAAACCAATTAATGGTATGTTCAATATTATATTATATTATTTTTAAAAATGCGTTATAGGTACTCGATTGCGTAGTTTTATAAATCCAAATCACTTGAGATGAGCTATTAAATTAGAAATATTTCAGTGACCTACATATTGAAACATAGTCAGATTGAAAATAAATTTGCATACATTTTGGCCTATGCTCAACGAAGGTCCCCACCAATTTTTGTTAAAATTGGTCGAAGCATTTGACAGTTAAGAAAAATAAATGGTACGGCGAACCGCACAGACTTTCTCTCTCTTTCTATAAACTCATAAGATTTCTGAACGGATAATGTACATTGTATCATCACCACTCCACATAAGAACATGCATAAAATAATATACAATGATAT
>CABFWB010005643.1:0-42527 GCA_902151455.1 Timema bartmani | reverse complement strand
TACATTATTCCGTTCAGAAATCTTTCGAGTTTATAGAAAGAGAGAGAAAGTCTGTGCGGTGCGCCGTACCATTTATTTCTCTATGGAACTGATTCCCACACTGGTATAAAATTATGGTGAGATTCAGAAAGAAACGTAACATTTTGGTAATAATCATGGTTTCTTGAATACTCTCACCCAATAAAGTCACTTTGAAAGTAATACATTCCATCTTAGAGAAACAAATGTTGTAATACCTTCCCCTTCATAAATACAATAATAACAGTACTTTTTGTTTGTAATATAATTAAGAGTAACCACCGAATAGTTATCATAAATGGACACAAGTTTGTTCTACATTGTTTTTGCTGTAGTAAATGTAATAAAGGTTCATTAGATATTCTACCAACAATAATTTCTTGCGATTTAGTATCCTTATCATTCAACCTAGTTATATCAGTGCCTTCCTCTACAGGTTTGACTTCACTGTCAGTGACGCAATCAAAAATCTTGTTTGACCTCCTTAAAACTATCAAAAGCTGAAATGTACAAATCTCCCAGTTATCTTCTCTAGTAAGTAGTCACTGAATGATTATTTGAATGATGATTGAATAAAAATAATGAAGGATGAGATGGATGAAAAAATACAAGATACTAGATTTCACTTTTTTTTTTTAGAAAACCCAACTCTTGCAAATGAGTCACAATTATATTTTTATCTTGTTTGAAGAAATCCTGAACATCTACAAATTAAACTAAACTATGTAACAGATATGTAACACATGCAACAATCAATCTGAACTAAATTGCGATATGGTGTCACCTTGATATAAAGCCTTGGAACCAATGTTTAAAATAAATATTATGATAGAAACCTAACTTTCTCTCTTTTTTTTTAACTTAACTATATACCCCATTTTGATTTATTAAAAATTGACTCCCTTCAAACTTTTTCGAAACAATGATTTTTGGGCTTTAATGTTGATTCCATTACATGATGAAAAAATAAGTAGGGTGTTCGAAAACATTGTGCTTATGAAGATATCTAGTCCAAAAAGGGATGAGGCTACTGGGAAGTGTAGGAGGTTACATAATGTATAATGATGAGTTACGTAAACCTTTTACTCATCACAATACATTGTTAGTATTGTCGGATTACGGTGGGGAGAACATGAAGCATGAATGAGAGACTCTAGAACAATGTTCAGGCCATTGATTGGCAAACTCTATGGGAAGAGTCCATTGGAAGTCCTAGATGCAGATGAGAGGATAACATAAGAATGGACCTGAAAGAGATAGGGTGTAATGAGATGGACTGGATTGAACGAGCCCAAGATAGGGAGTGGTAGGTGGCATACTTTTGTAAGTGTAGCATTGAATTTTCAAGTTCCTAATGCCATAGAGTAAATAAGTAATGTTGATTACAATGTCAAAGAATCAAAAATTATATAGTGCTAATAGGCCTGGCTTAGCAGGTGACATTGGATAGGTGCTTAGTAACTTTTTGCAATATTAAAATGATAAATATAATTTACTAGGTACCCTAAACAACCAAAGTTATTTCTGCATGAATAAGACAATAATTAAGACTTATTTTTAATTGCTGTAAAATTTAAATAAACAACCATTTTAGTATACATAACAACAATAATATGAAGCTGCCATAATTAATTAATAATGATAATGTAGATATTTATGCATTAAACCTTAACCTATAACATCAGGGTACCAAAGCTTCATGTGTTTAAGTTAAATTTAAGCTACGTAAAGGGTAATGGTGCATGTTATAAATGTATTATGGGCTAGATTGAATTCCAAATGTAAGTCATAATAATGAGTTAGTATGATAAAATGACCACCTTCAAGAAACCCTTCTCCTGCTAAGACACTAAACCAGGGGTCGGCAACGCGGTTCCTGCAGGCGCCCTCTTGCCAGATTTTAGGCGATTTTAGCTGCCCTCCTTATATTTTGTAATTTTGTACATTTTTGGTTAAATAGTTTTGTTTGATAAATAACAGGTTGGTTGTTGAGTATTAGTTGAAATTAAACTTATTTGTTAATATAATCCCCATTAGTCTTCAATTTATTATTCCATTAATATCTTCATAAATAAATTTTTAACAATAAGCCCACTTTGTAACATGCCTCAAAATTTAAGGCTCAAATATTTAAATCTGAATGATAATATTATAGTTTATGTTTTGTTTATTGACATTTTTCTAGGTGCCCCCAGAGTAAAACATATTTTGGAAAATAGCTCTTCATGCTTAAATGGTGGCCGACCCCTGCACTAAAATATATTTGCTTTGGCTTTCAAGAACTCACTAGTGATTATGTCTTTCCAGGGTTAAGACCTAAGTAACTAACTTATTTGTAAAATTAATTTATTACAAGTCTCTGTGGCACACATATACAATAGTGAAAAATGACTATGTAAATTATCTTTAGAATAACATACTTATTACCCATATCGGTGAGCATGTGGAATAAACATCACGCTCTGGTTTGGTTTCATAGTGATGGAATGGCTTGGGCTCAAATCCCAGATGGCTATTCTTTGGGTGATTTTATTAACTGTTTTTCCACTCTCCCTCTACACAAATACGAGTAAATTTCCACTGAATTCTAGCGCCCTCATTCTTATCACAATAGTGCAATTAAATGTGGATAGCCCAAACGAGTAGTAAGATGAGGTTTATAAAACAAATTTGTTTGTGGCCTGTATATCAGGGATTCTCAACCTTTCTAGGCTAGCAACACCCTTGTGAACAAGATAAGACTCTCATGGCCCCTGTAAGAATTTTTGTAATCTTTTGTTTTTCATATTTTTTAATTTTTTTTATCCAAAGTAGAATAATATATCAGAGTAGCATATTAAACAATTAACAGTGTTTTAATTTTGTAAATATTTAAAATTAAAATAAACATTTTTACCTACCCCCATACCGAGTTAATTGAAAGATACAAAAAAAAACTGAAGGAAATACGTAAATACAGTTATAGAGTAATGCATATAATCTGAATGGGTAGTAAGACGTAGTGCTAATAAAAACTTTTTGTATAAGGTAGGGATGAGAAGTGTAGTTTAGAGGAAGTGCACCTGTATTGGAGTAAAGGGACTAGAAAAATTAGTGATGAATGACATGTATAAAACCACTCATTCATCTGAGATTCTAACTATGATTTATCCTTCACAGGAAATTCATTTTATTGAAAGGTTAACACCTTAGACCATAAGACCACCAATTCAATTTGATTAAATTTAGAAAATACTTATACTGATGCAAATTCAAAGAAAATTCTAATATTAAAGAATCTAAAAACTATTTTGTAGGCTTTCACGGCTGGTGTTTGAGTTTAATTTAATGTATTTGGGCTAACTAAAAGTCCCAATTATTTCAAGCTTTAATGGCTAACACTATTCACAATAAAATATAAATTGAACTAAAAAAATACTATTAACTATCACTTAAATTAATTACCTAACTTTGTCTCTTAATCTAACATATTGACATAAAAACAAAATGACCTATATAAAATATATTTAATGACAACAGGCCTTATTTTTTCCATCAAATGTTTTGTAAACTGGCCATCTACTCTCTGGGCTTAATATTTAATTTAATTTCATGTTTCCAGTAACATCAAAAGCCATTGAAGATTTGAAAAAAAGTGTTTCACTTTTAAAACTCCCAAGAGAACACTCCCCTAGAGTGTGAACATTTATCACTATGGCAGACAAGATTAAGAAATTCTTCCAAAAGAAGAAGGCTGATGCCAAGTTCAAGATGGCCGGACCTGGATACAAGCTGAATGCAGCGGTACCACAACCGCAGGTTGAGGCAAGTTCCACAACGAAAGTGACTCCTCGTGGACCACTGTCTGATGAGGCGAAACAGGCGGCTGCAGCAGCTCTTGCTCGTCTCGGTGGTCAGAAGCAGGATACTGTTGCATTTAATACGTGAGTCTACATTAAATATGATCTTCAATAAACACACTGCAATTAAAACTGACATCTGAAAAATATTGGTGCCTATTTAAGTTTAAAAAAATTGTTTCTCTTTAAACCTATGTCGTATTTAGAAGTGAGTAGACTGAGTAAATTTCTAACATTGAACACACTAGCACTTTTCTTCCTTTTAACTCTAAGTGTTGTTTTTTTGTGCAGCTCCTGTTACTAATGTTCAGCATATTCACATATTTATACTATTAGATAGTAGTGAAGAAAGTATAATGTTTAGGAAATGTACTCACCTATATGTGGAGTGAGCCATTGAGGGAAAACACCCGACCTAGAATCGAACGCTGATCTCCCTGTCCCTGGTAATATAATCTAATGTGAGGGTAACATATTAGACCATGCTCCGCTAATGTTGGTTTTATAAATTAAAATTATATGCTGTTTGTTTAGCTGGAATTATTCAAATTGGGAGAGTTTAGTCATGTATCCAGCCATAAATATCCAAAGAAAATTAGAGGCAAATTAATATTTTCAAAAAATATCAGTAACATAGGTCTTTCTACATTATAAAAGTCTGGCAAAAAATATCAAAGACACTTAATTTGTCTAGTGTCTTAAACTTTTACTGGTATCATATGGGAGTGCTTAAGTCTGATATGTGCAATTAATAGACAATAAGTCCTGCTATAACATTGAGCTATGATCCTAAAAATGCAACTTTATAGAAAACAACATTATAAAATTTTGGCTTTCCCATAAGAATCAATGCAAAGTCTAGGGCCTACATGTTTTATTGTATCGCATGGGTGCAAAATGGGTAGTTTGAAGGTGGTGGGGGGAGGAATCTCTAATGTGGCTTGCATGACTCATCACATATAGCGCGGATGAGAATCGGGTGGTTAGCGTCAAACTTGGCGCATGATTCTCTCAGCTGAAAAACAGCGTTGTAGCAAGTCTCTGCCAATGTTATGTAAAAAAGGGTCACAGACTATTAACAACATTGTAACCAACATTGTGCTAGACAATGCTTTAGCAAGTATTACCATGTATTAATCAAAATTTGCAAATGGGACAATTTTGCCAACCAAATATTCCATTTAAGATGGGGTGCTAGTGAGCGTGAGTTTAGGGCAGTATTTTCGAAGTTTTATAGCATAAGCATTTATTTGGCCAAAATAAATCAAATATTTCTTCTATAGAATCATAGAGTTTAGTTTTCTGCACATGATAATTTCTACAGTCCTTGAATATCTGTCAAGGGTGTCCTGGAATTTAGTGACAACTTTTTCTCTGCATTTAAAAAGTTTGTCACCAAANATGATAATTTCTACAGTCCTTGAATATCTGTCAAGGGTGTCCTGGAATTTAGTGACAACTTTTTCTCTGCATTTAAAAAGTTTGTCACCAAATGCCGCTATGCTTATGAGAGATATTCAAGAACTCTTGAGATTAGCATGTGCAGAAAGCTAAACTCTATGTTTCTATAGAAGAAATATTTGATTTATTTTGGCCAAAAAATGTTTATGCTATAAAAACTGCAAAATTAATGCACTAAACTGGTGCTCACTAGCACCCCACCTTAAGAAAATCTATTTAGGGCCTACCTAGACATATTATTTTTAGTGCAAGCATGGTAAATTGTTTAAATTATTGAAAAGTCGAACTTATTTGGAAACTTTAAACTATATTATATCTGTTATGCAAACAGGTCTCTTGCAGCGATTCAGGCCCAAGTCCGCCGAGAGCTGGAAGCAGAAAAGAAAGAAAGTTCAATTGAAGAGGTACCAAAATCTGGTGTCGATAGTAGTGCGGGGGATGATGAAAATGTATCACCTTTCTTGGCAGTAAATGGTGTTTACTTCAAATGTCCACTTATAGGTAACATTTTTGTTTGAGCTCTTCTTTAGTGACATTAGGCTATAGTAGAGAGTTACATATTTAGAAAATCACACAAAACCAGAACCAATTTATTTGAAAATAGAAGTACCTGGCGTTGCTCGTGGTAACCCCTGGCAATGCTTTTATTTGCTTCAAACAAACAGAAAAAAAAAATTTCTTCATTTTATTTTTCTCGACCCAGTTTTTAGTTAATTTAAGAAAATAAAATCAAAATTTTAAAATTCCGACTTTGAGGTGCACATGTTCATGCACAGGAGCTACTGATTATTAAATTTCAAACATCTGCATGTGATATATATCGCATATCACTCATGACAAACACACAAACTCTTCAATTTATTAATATTGATTTATTTTTTAATTAAAAGTATTGATATTTTTAATTTGGAATATCTTCATTGTAAAAACTTTTAATTACCTTTATAATGTATTAACATTTATTTTTTAAACGTTAACTTCTTTGTAGATCTCTCCTATAATTATTAGGGCCAAATAGATACTCTACCTAAGTTTAGAATATAGTTTTATATTTTTAGTGAATGTATTATTTCTTAATAAAACACTAAACTTAGGAAAAACCATTATTGTTTTTATTGAAAAGTTTAACAAAAATCTTACCAACAATTAAATTTAATGGGTCAGGAAAAAGGAGGGCAACTGAGCAGAAATTAATCTAGTATACAGTTGGAGGGGGAGGGGGGGGGGATGGGAAACCACTCTTATAAAAGACACTACCCCTCATGTGTTACCCAATCTGGAATATAGCCCAACTTCTAAACAACTAGTTAAAAAGCATGAATGCCAGTCATATGTGCTGGTATTGATTAACAATGTATACAAAATCACATAATAGATACAATTTTAAAGAAAAACCTCTTTGAAGCTATGAGGTATAGTATTTTTTTACTTGCACGAGGGTACAGGAATCATATGAAATAATGAGAAATGACAAAGAGCATTGTCTTTTACAATGAAAAGAGGAACACACTTTAGACTCGCTCTTGTCACTATCCAATCCCGTGACATAGGTCTTGTCTTACTGGGACTCTTTCAATATTGAGGAGGCATACAAATAAATGTAATCACCCTCATATCTAGATGGTTAATTTCTGTATTGTTGTGCTATAAAATGGGTTATTCAAGGATCAGTCAGTTTAACTGTTGGTTGAAGAACTGTGCGTTAAATATCCCATTATTATTACCTTCAAGCCAGAATTTGTGTGGGTACATTCTTTTCACAAGCTTGTGTGATATCACAGACCACTGCAATATTTCCCAGGCTCACTATAATTGTTTTTATTTTAAAGTAACATATTTTATCCAACCTTTCATGACATTTCATGGAAGGTCATTGTATGGCAAACAAGATTTAATAATATATAGCAATATTATTCATGCATACTTTTTACAAGTACAGTTGCATTTGTTGTTATAATAACTGGAAATGACTAAATGGAATGCCTCAAAACTCTGGCAGCAAACTATAATACTAGAAAATTCGCAGTTATTGGTTGTATAATTTGTGAGACAACAAGATGGCGGTGTGGAATTATGCTGCAAAGTAAGTTAGCTATGTCATTAACATATCAATGCGTTGGAGTTAGTAACATTATTATAAAGATATTTGTTTTTGGGTCATGTTGAAAAGCATAAATTGAAACGAGTATCAATTCAATTATTGTTGAGCATATAACCCGAATAGGTAGTAAGACAAGGTGCTATAAATATTGATGATTACTAAAACTCTATTTAATCTTATAGTGTTTATTAAACATACTGTATTTATGTGATTTTCTACCCGTGCTACAAATATTTAATACAATATAAATACAGTTTTTTAGAGTTAGGTCGAATCCACTATTATGTGTACAATAGGAATTGTAAATGTAAAATAGTAGAAAACAGAACTAGTAACTAAATGTTAACATTCTTTATTATAATATATTAATTATAACACCCATACATTAAGTGATAAATTACTGGTCTGGGATATGGTTGTTAAGTTCATCCTATAATGATAATTGTTCTGAACCACCAATAATAAGTATTACAGCTCTAAAACATTCTAATGATTTGGGCCTCGAATCTTGAATATCCTCAAGGATTCAAGGATTCGATGGTCCATTCCTAGTTGTTTTTTTTTGTCCCTACCAAAGAAATTTCCCTTAATACTTTAAAAAAACTTTGAATAAGTTGGAAGTTAACACACCTACATGTTACTCTCGCCATATATTTGAACTAACTGGGAGGAACTATGTATGAGCTACACAAGCATCTCTAGCTCTGTTTCTTTATTTTCACTAACCTGTATCATGATAGGCCAGTCGCTCTTTCCACCAATCAGAGTGTTCTTTATGACGGTTAGCAACAAACTCTTTGTGTTCTAAGTGATGATGAAGATTTCTCCAAACGTGCCTACATATCAAAATGACTGCATCAACTCCATTTGTGTGATGAATGTCAAGGCGTTGTAATAGTAAAAGATTAAAACTGATGTTACATTAAAACTTCATCTCCAAACTAGCTTAATTTGTGTTATTGATTCCTAACATTGAAAAAGGCCTATAAAAATCTAGAAAATGATTCATACAAAAGGGTAAAATTTAGTAAAAAAAGGGTGTAAAAAAATGAGGTAATTACTTTGTAGTCATCACTTTCAACTATGCTGAGTGTAATTCACCTATATTTTCCCCATTGTCATACTGTAGAACTTAAGTGGAATCACACATCATTGTATTTATAGGTCCAGAAGTGTTAACTAAAGATGAGTGGCATAAGAAAATTAGAGAATTCCTATATGAGCAACTAACAGAAGAACGGGGCCTTACTGCAGTACTTATTATACACACATGTAACAAGAATAGAGAGAAGGTATGTTCTTATATAGTACAGTACTAACAGAGCTCCATTGGGCTGGTTTTGGATCAAATGTGAATTTCATAACATTTTTTAAATACCAACATTTCCAAGACATATTCACAAAAACAAACCATTCAATTTATGTACTTTAAAACATCATGTAAGGTTTTAAAAAAAACCATACTAACAATGCTTATAACAAAATTTTAAAGTTACTCCTTTGAATTAAACCTTGCTCAACGCTCGGCTATTGAAATTAAAGCTAAATATTAGGCAAAATACTTAAAACCTGTGGGTATATAAGATTTTCAGTTTAGAATCAAATCTAAATGGAATATTAAACTAAATTAAACACAAGCTTGGATCTAAAATTGAAGGCCTAACACAAACCTTAGAAATATGTTTAAACAGGGAGCATTTTGATTTTTTGCTTGGCTTATTGATTTTTTCCAGGCACTTCTTCTTACTATTCATCCAAGCTATAGAAAAGTGATCGTCACCGCCCAATCCCCCGACCTAGGTGACGATTGATTTTCTTTAGGAGGCAACCATTGCCTCTTTGTCCAATGGCAGCAATGTAAAGTGTGAACTGTGTTCTTCTTTTCATTGTAAAAGTCATATTGTGTTCGTCCCTTTTATATGTTTCTATCCACCTTTCTTATTCCTTCTTCCAAATGTAATATAAACTGACTGCAGTAAAATAATTGCATACAGATTACTTCATTGGAAGCTTCTTGAGCATTGTGAATTTATATTTAAATAAATTTGTCAATCCAAATTACAAATTTCAGTCCTAGATAATAAAAAAAGTAAAAATTATTGTTATATTATTATAAGTTGCTATTTTGAAGCCTGAGTCTGTGCATTTTTACTGACTCTGACTCCACCCAAAATTGCTTCTTACTCCACAGTCTTGATGTCAACTGTCTAGTTATCACATGGAGGAATGGACACACATGTTTAGGCAAAGGCTCTCTACTTCCTAGCTCTAATCTGCAGAAAGAGTTTAGGTACAGGATTTCTAATCCACAAAAAGATTATATTGGCAGTTAAGGACATAAAATTAAATAACAATTGGATGTGAAATATTGTGGTAGTAGGGAGATGGCATAATACGGTCATCATCAATGTGCATTGTTAAACGGAAGACAAAGATGGCCTAGTAAAGGATTGTTTCTTTGAAGAGCTAGAACACCTATATGACCAATTTTCAACCTATCACTTGAACATTGTGATAGGTGACCTTAATGCATGCATAGGTAAGAAAGAATTCTTTAGACCTACAATAGGTAAAGAAAGCTTATGTCAGTGATGATAATAAAATTAGTGATACATTTTGCCACATATAAGATCCTTATTGTAAAAAGTACTTGCTTCAAACTTAAGGATACTCATTAATATACTCTGGACCTCCCCAGAGGGGATCACACATAATCAAATCAATCATTTGCTGATGGATAAAAAACTGCATACAAACTTAATAAATGTCAGGTCATACAGGGAAGCAGATTGTGTTTCAGACCCCTACTTAGTAATAGTAGAACCTAGGGAATGTCTGTTGATAAAAAAAAAGGGAAATCTGTTGGGCAATTTAGAACGATATGGTGTAAAGAAACTTGAAGGCTAAAGAGTGTAGGAGTATATATTAATTGCAATTTTAAATAAGTTTGCTACCCTAAAGTGAAAAACGTACATCCAATTGGGACATTGTCAGGAATAATACGAGTATTATAAATGCAGTGAAGAATACAGTAGGTCTCTGCAAAAATATTCAATTCATAAATATATTTTTTTAAACTGGTGACCTGGCAGTCTAGGGGTAAGGTATCAGACTTCTGTGCTGGGGGTCCAGGATTCAATCCTCGGTCCAGTCACATTTATCTGATTGCCAAACCCTTCCTTCACCTCTGACAAGACATGTATTAATCACAACTTGTGAATGTGTGGAATGCCAGGCCTCCACTGTGGTTCGGATCCCACGTTAAACTGTAGGTCCTCCATTTCATCTTACAATCACCCTACCATTACACATTAGCGTAAGTGCGTACAACTCGAATGGGTAGCAAGACGCGGTGATGATGATGATGATTAATGATAATAATACAAAATTATTTAAAAAAGATTAAAGTGTAGAATGTTAGATACTTTTTTTTTTTTAGTTAGTAAATATTTTAACTAAACAAAAGATTAAATGTGCAAAAGAATTGATTAGCATGGACATTTTAAAAAGTGAAAATTTTGAATTTGAATTAAATATGATCAAAAATAATATCTAAATGTTGAAAAGTATTTAAGAAGAAATTGAAACTAAACGAGAAAGGATGAATTAATTTTGAAAAAAATATTACCTTATTGGGACACTTTACACAAATCAAAGTGAA
Source organism: Timema bartmani (assembly GCA_902151455.1). NCBI lineage: Eukaryota > Metazoa > Arthropoda > Insecta > Phasmatodea > Timematidae > Timema > Timema bartmani. Next base: position 31,447 of record CABFWB010005643.1, on the reverse strand, counting down.
ACATTAAGGCATATCACAAACAGTAACAACATGGCACATTTGAATGTTACATGTAAAGTAAAATGTCATACAATAAATATTCATAATAAGTCGTAATAGTACAAAAGTTTAAATATAAAAGTCAATGAATAAAATAAAATCATGCATTATAAAATATAAAGTTTTTAGAATTGGATACATTTCTTGAAGACAAATTGTTATTCTCTGAAATTAAATGTTCATTCCTGCCTTATAATAAAGTTATTATGTAGTTCAGTTATTACATATTCTTGACATTTGGAAATTAATTTTTATACACACTGAAAGGTAGCAATCAATTATTCATTTATTGATTCTGGTATGGCCCTGTCAAATAAGCTATATTAGAGTGGAACCAGGCAAGGTAAATATGCTACTTTACAGGTTACGTGAATGGTACATAACATCACAGAATGACAAAAATTGAAATATAAAGGGTATTTTACCTCTTCAGTTTTTTTTATGAAGTCTCATAGTTGTCAATGTTAGATTTATTTTTCTGAAATTTGTTCAATATGGAGTCTGACATCTTAGCTCATTTGGTAGCGTGTCTGCCTACTGAGCTAAGGGTCCTAGGTTCAATTCCCAACAGAGCTGAAAATATGGGTTTACCCTCCACATTGATAAATTAACTGCCGGTGACTGGATGTTGTGCCTGTCCTAGTCTCAAGATAAATTATAAGGCATATGAAGCTACGATAGGCCTAACCAGCTGGTGCTGGAAAAATATATGACTTGAATAGAAAACTGACCCACGCCATAGACTTGAAACAATAATGGATGTAAAAATAAAAGTCAAGACTGATGGAATGTTTGAACTGAAATTTATTAAGCTTTACACACCCTATAAACTATGTTACTGGGTATAAACAGTAGCTTAAAACAAACCTATTTCTAATTGTTTCAGGTTGAGCAATGTGTCGAAACATTGTGTAAGTATTTGGAGAATATATTACATAACCCTGGAGAGGAAAAATACCATAGAATACGTCAGTCCAATCGTGTGTTCCAAGAGCGTGTAGCACCCTTGGAGGGAACCCAGGACTTGCTACAAGCTGCAGGTTTCCAAGCGGAGGACGACTACTTGGTGTTCTCGGAAGAGCGGCTTCAAACTCCAGACACACTACAGGTACAGCTCATACCAGCAATCTAGCAGTGATGAATTATTTATCACTCATGTTATGTTAATCTTACTATTTTTATTTAAAAATAGTAATAAGGTGTTTTTATTTTGAAAGTCAACACTACTCAGGCTAACTTCTATAGGTAAGAGTTTCGGTAGAGGGTATACATGAGATAGTACTGTTAAAAAAACAAGAGTTGATCAAGTTCAGTTAGATTCTGTTGTAATCAAGAAACAGGCAACAACAGAATCTAAATGAACATGATCAATCTATAGCCATGCTGCCATAGTCCAGTTTGTGGTTTACTCTCTTCTGCTGAAGAAAGGGCCTGATGTACCCTGAAAATTACATAACTATGTGTTTTGTTGTGTTTTAATTGTGAGCTTTGAGGCCTACAGTTTTCTGGTAAGTATGTAGGCCTTATCCTTTTATCCTTTTTTCATTGTTTAATTTAATATGGCTGTTTGATACCATTTTTCCTTTGTTTACAAACAAATAAATATAAAATAGTTATTCTGAAAATTGAAAAATGACACCTGGATACGGGAATTGAACCCGGGACCTTCAGCTTAGTTCGATTCCCGTGTCCAGGTGTCATTTTTCAATTTTCAGAATATGATATCTAGATGGAGAATTCCTCTCTAAAAGCACAAATAATAGCTTCGGCTATTTGATTCTTAATAAAATAGTTAGTTACCACTGTCGCTTTTACTTCAAACCTCTTCCAAATTTTCACTTGAAAGTTGAAACTCTTCTGTCCTTTAAGATATGTTTTAAATATTCCAGGATACATAGCTTTGATAATGTTTTAGGAGTTAATGTTCAACCAAAATGTAACCTTTTTTCAACTGAACATCTTAGTGATAAAAATCAAACATGTTGTTCATAAGCTGTATTGGTGTTGGCTGGCAATGAACTGTCTTTAATCGCACTTGTGATGTGGCCAATTCCAATTGACCTAACATGTTTGTTTCTCTGGCTCATAGGCTCCGACCAGATTTGTGTCGCTTACTGTTCAAAATTGGTTTTTCTATTGGCAATAGCCTAAAGTGTCTCGAACAAGATCTTATGCAATCTCTTAATCTTTCACTGGTTTGAAAATATTATGTTTCTAATGCTCCTTTTTAATTCTGTGATAGATTCTGTGTGATGCTCTGCGTAGTGCTGAGCCCATCACCCTAGAGTTGGATCATAATCTCCAGGTGTTGCTGCCATCTCAAGCTGCCAGTCGTCGAGAACTGCCACCTGTGTTTTATAATCTCACACCTGAAGAAATCAAACGAGAACAACAAAACAGGTAAAGGTTGTTAAGATAGTTAAGATACAAGTAATGTTGTATAGAAAACAGAAAAAAATATTGTACAAATGACAAAAAAAAGGTAAAATAGTTCCCAAATTTTGGCTATGTCGATGAAATTGTTATAGTTTCACTTGTACTTTAACAGCCATCTTCGTGGATGTAGCTCATTCACAAACAAAAAGGTTAGTTGGGAATATCACATGTAGTCTCCCACACTTTTAATGTATTGTGGACATGTGTTTGTGTGTGTGGTAATAAAGATAATTACCAGAGATTTCACAATAAATTTTAACCTTGATTTTGATTCAACATTTACAATTAACATATTTTTCCATGCATCTGACCTCATATTAAAATTACTTTATGTATTTTTTTATACATATTGTACTGTAGTAAATGCATTTTTAAAAAGACTTAAATAGCACCATGTTTGATTTAAGTAAGATCACTAGAACACAAAAGTAATCTTTAGTAAATTTACAATTTGAAGGTTTTTAGGCAAAATAAAACTAGTAATGCTCACAATGGGAACAGGCCAATTTTGAATTTTGCCATTTCATTTTAATATCAGCACTTTCATTTACTGGGATTCAAGAACTTTCAATAAATGTATCTAAAAATATGATGTTAAGATCCATTTTTTCGATACCAGTAAGAATTGAGATTATAGAGTTTGAGATCCTTAACAATTGCACTGTGTTATAATATGTATATAAAAGACAGCATTGTAAAGGTAGTTTAAAAAATCCACATTGTCGCTCAATGGACTAGATTAGGATAATAAAAGAGTATAAATAATATCCAGCACACCTGCCTTTAGAAATAGTACTGTAAAATAAACTTAGTTCTTACTTAGAAGTTATGTTATGTTAGAGTAAAAAACACTAAAACAAACCAAAATTAGAGGTGTGCGAAAAGCGCTTTTTTTAAACTTATAGACAAATTTTCAAATGAATACTGAATAATACTAAATGAAAAGGGTTTATTTCTTATATGGTGAAATTGACTGATTAATTAATTTAATAATTTTGAAAGGGATGTTTAAAATGTAGTTTTTGTCAAATTACAGACAAAAACTATAAAATCAAATGTTATTTTGTTACACCCCTCTCTCCAACCTTTCCTTACGACCATCGATAACTTAAAGGTAGAGGGAGGTTAGTAAGCTACATAGATTATACAAAGGACATGAAATGCAAGATTTAAATAATAATACCATAAATGGTTTATTCAAAGCAAAAAACAATTAGAGTTCAATTAATTACATGGTCTCAATAATCGTACTGAGTTCAGTGGAAAATCATATTAGAAATAAACAGTCATTTAGCGCAGTTCATTAGAGAGAACTTCTCTAATACTAGACATATCAAACAATCAGATGGGCTAGTCTTTAAGAGACAAACAACCCACAGTGTTGAAAAGAATACACAAATAAATAATAAATTAGTTAATAAATTACAATAAACAAAGTCTAGCGCGAACATTTAAACAACGATCAAATATCAAATTAATCACTAATTAATTTTTATCTGTCAAACAATTTACGTTTCGAAGTTAAACTTTATAAGTGTTCATTATAACAAAAGAAATCAAAACATTTTATTTGCAACATTAGGCCTATTTCAGAATGAAATATTAATAAACTTCTCCAACACAAAAATTTATCAAAGTTATTATAATGAAAAGATCAAAACAAACAGTTGTCTCGAGCGCCCAAGTGGCGACAGACATTTTATAGTTTTACATTTGACCAAGAAAATTAACACGCCTTATACAAAAGTTAAAAGTTTTGAATTATAATGTTCAAAGTATACGTTGCCATAGTTAACGTTCGTAGTTTTATCATGGATGATCCTGGCATAGTCCTGGTCCTAGGACTATGTTCCTCCGTCCAGTGTTGGTTGAATAGTCAAATTAATATTATGAGTACAGGACTTTAAATAGGGGTTTTTCACAGCAGGGTATCAAGGATTGTTGGTATCAATCGGACGTTATTTATGTAGTTCTGGAACTATCCACCAGGGTGCAGGTGGGTAGTATTCTGATGATTGTGGATAGTTTGGCTCGGAATGTTCTTCAGTGTCTATTTGATTTAGTCGGGGTTGACTTCGGTGAAGGAGTCTCTGTTACTACCCGGTGTAGTTCGTCGTTGCTTACACAAGATAGATTTGGTGAGTACAGATTCCAATGTTTTCCATAGATCTATAGAATTGATTTTATTGATTAGAATTGTCTATTATGTTGTCTCAATTTACAGGAACTATAATAGTGAAGTGTACTGTTGTAGTGGTTTAGAATATTATTGAATATTATTTGGAGCGGGTAGTATGAATCTGCGGCGAGTTGAGTATGAAGTTTAGCATGGGGGTGAGTTCAAATGTAACTCAATGCTACAATTTAAAAATAAAAATTTTCATTTGTAAGACAAAATCTCAAGATATTAATAAAAGAAAGCTCAATCACCTTTTAATAGCTATTTTTAAAACGTTCACAAATTTTGTTTTTCCAAAACCTGGATTTATAAATATTTTGAATAAAATGTTGAACTGTTCTAAGACAGGGGTATACATTTTAACTAAAACAAAATCTTGTTTTTACTACACATTTATTTTCATTCGGTTTTGGATACTTGTAAAAAGAGTCATTGATAGATTACCACTATTTCATAAACTAAATTAAATAACTAATAATACTTAGCACCGCGTCTTACTACCCTTTCGGGTTATATGATTAAAATAACTAAAACTTTGAAGACAATTTATAATTTAAAATAGCTACTGACTGATAGGGTTGTTTATTCCAACTTTACTTTACATCCATTATTGTTTCCAACTTGTGGCCTGGGTCCCTTTTTTAATCAAGCCACATATTTTCCCACTACCGGCTTGCCAGGCCTGTCGTAGCTCCATATGCCTTATAATCTAATTTAAGAGTAAGACAGGCACAACATCAAGTCCCTGGCCATTAATTTACCACCGTGAAAGGGCAAACCTACATTTCACCAATGATAAATTTTTCGGCCATGCTGGGAATCAAACCCGGGACCCTTAGCTCAGTAGACAGAGTTCCTACGGTCTGGAAAGTATGGGAAAAAAATAAGTCAGGGAAGCTTAAAAAAATTCAGGGAAAGTCAGGGAAATAATTCATGTCACACTTCAGTTTCATCGGAAATTGTAAAGCCGCAGAAGGATGGTGTTGCCAAATGTGAAAGTAGTGTAGTGGCTCGAAGAAACCCTAACACTTTTGTTATGAAAGATAATATAAATAAGGTGGAAGTCATTTGGGCTTTGCAAGTTGTTGACAATAAAATGTATTGCAATTCGTGCAATAATTTAAGTACAATTTTTCAGTTTATGTTTCCCGAGTGTTCCATTGCCATTGCCTTTACTCTTGGTTGAGACAAGGCTGCATATTTAATTGTGCATGGCTTGGCTCCATTCTTTCATAACAATTTAATAGACTGCCTAAAATCATGTAACAACTTTGTAATTTGTTTTGATGAGGCATTGAATAAAGTTATTCAAAGAGGGCAAATGGACATTGTATTTAGATTCTGGGACAAGGAAAATCATAACATTATCGATCATTGTTTGAACAGTTTTTTTTTTCGATAGAAGCACCGTTGAAGAATTACTGAAGCATTTCTTGGATGGTATTTCTCCTCTTCCACTCTCTAAGTTGATACAAGTGTCAATGGATGGCCCAAATGTCAATTTAAAGTTTATAACACTTCTTCAGGAACACATCAAATCTGTCACAAACAATGAAGTATGTATTTTGATAAATCTGGGGACATGTGAGCTTCATGTTGTTCATAGTTCCTTGTTAAGTTTCGCAAAGAAGAAAAGCTTCCTAAAACAAAACCTGTAGGGATACTGAAAAGAGCAGCCTGTGATTCATTCCTGGAGTGTAAACTAGTTTTCTGCAAAACAATTGCAGATGGATTTCAGCCTCTCCTTTTTGATAGGGTTTGATATATTTTGTTATTTTACCATCATTTTCCCAGAACTTATTGGCAAGGCGTCTGTTTTCTTATTCTTCCATGAAAGGTGAGGCAAGGTCGGCTGTAGGGGGGGAGGAGGAGGCTGAAATAAATGTAATTAACTTAATATTTCCACTTGAATAGTAAAATAAAATTATAGTGGAAATTTTGTGAGTTGTTCAGGAAACTTGGGAAAATAGTCAGGGAAAAGTCAGTGAGAATTTTTTTACAAATACTGTAGGAACCCTGGACACGCTACCGACTACGTTAAGGTGTCAGACTATTTATTCTAACTAAAAACCCAAAAATCAAAGTGACATTCATTGAATAAATAAAAGAAAAGTAATAAGGTACTAAGATTAATTAAGTTAAAGTGAAGTAAGCTTAGCTTAGTTTGCCATCTCTCTCTTCCTTACCCACATTAGTTTTAAAAGTATGCCATCTGTATCTGTCTCTCTCTTCCACCTTCTCTCACCCAAATATTATCTCTCCTTCTCCCCCGTCTCACCAAGCACTATCTCTCCTCACCCCTCTCTCACCCTAGCACTATCTCTCCTCACCCCTCTCACACCCAAGCACTATCTCTCCTCACCCCTCTCACATCCAAGCACTATCTCTCCTCACCCCTCTCTCAGCCAAGCACTATCTCTCCTCACCCCTCTCTCACCCTAGCACTATCTCTCCTCACCCCTCTCTCACCCTAGAACTATCTCTCCTCACCCCTCTCACACCCAAGCACTATCTCTCCTCACCCCTCTCTCACCCTAGAACTATCTCTCCTCACCCCTCTCTCACCCAAGCACTATCTCTCATCACCCCTCTTTCACCCTAGAACTATCTCTCCTCACCCCCTCTCACCCAAGCATTATCTTTCCTCATCCCTCACTCACCCTAGCACTATCCACCCTCTCTCACGCAAGCACTATCTCTCATCAACCCTTTCACCCAAGAACTATCTCTCCTCTCCCACCCTCCTCCAAGCACTTCTTCCTCCCCTCTTTCTCACCCAAGCGGTCTCTCCTCCCATCTTCCCCATATTTTGTGAATATCTCACTTATCTCTCACTTTACAAGTGTACCTTTCTTGTATCTTTCCCTCTCATGCACACACCTTTCTTTCTTGAGCTCGCAGTCCAGTACAAAGTTGTTAAACTTGTTTGTTTTCAACCCTCTCTCTTTTAAAATCTAAGTTTACTGAACACACGTTGATTTGACGGCCCTTAAGGTCATTCATGTAATATTCATATGATTACTTATGTGTAGGGAACAATTTTACATCTTTATAAAACAAAACAATGAGATATTAATTTATAAAACATTCTAAGAAACTGATAGGAAGTAGCTTTCAAATCTTATTAAGGATATGACTTTTACAATATTTGTAGTGTAAAAATTGTTTTAAACAATGTCAAGAATTTATTATAGACTAGGAAAGTTATAATGATTAAGGAATTGATAAATAAAGATTAAAAAAGTATTGTTTTTGTAAAAATCATAAAACCAAGCAACAACATTAAGTCCATCTTAGTTAATCTATACACTAATGTACCTGTTCAAAAAACCATCAACCTCATCAAAACATTCTTATTAGCATGAGGCCTGTTCAAAAAGTTTACAAACTTTTTTTTTTGTAATTTTTTTGAGCTTATCTACAACTTATTCAGCTTTGTCACCTTCAAAGTACGCCCCTCTTCGGTTGATACACCGCTCCCAATGCCGTTTCTACTTCTTGAAGAAATCCTGATAGGCGTTTTTCTGGATTGTGCGCAGGTCGGCTTGCGATTTTTCTTTAATGTCGTCAATTGTGTAAAATCTTTGTCCTTTCAAAGTGGATTTTAGTTTTGGTAACAGGAAAAAGTCCTCTGGGGCCAGATCAGAGGAGTAAGTAGGTTGGGGAAGCACAGTGGTCTCCGTTTTGGCGCAAAAGTCACAAATCAGTAGCGATGCGTGTGTGGGTCCATTGTCGTGATGGAGGAACCAGCACTTGTTTTTCCTCAACCCGGGCCTTTTTTTCCTGACAATTCCTCACAGACGTTTTAGAACTTCAATATAATACCAACGATTTACCGTTTGTCCCTCCAGTAAAAATTTGTGATGAACAACACTCTCAACATTAAAAAAAACACCATAAGAATGACTTGCATGTTCAACCTGACCTGCCACACAATTTTCAATCTTGGCTAATTTTTTTCGACTCACTGTGAATACTGGGTTTTTGTCTCAACATCATAGCATAGAGCCATGTCTCATCGCCAGTGATAATTCTCTTCATGAAATTTTCGTCCTTGTTTGTACGATCCAAAAGTTTCTGGCAAATTGCAACTTGATTGTCTCTCTGATCCTGAGTCAGCAGCCCTGGGACGAACTTTGCAGTAACAGGCTGCATTTCAAATTTTTCAGTCAGAATGTTGGGACTTTATCCCATTGAAATCTTTCAGTAATCCGCGATTTCTCTTAACACTCAATCAACAGTTTGAACACACAGTTGTCCGAATTTGAGCCACATGAGTGTCGTCAGTTGACATCGAGGGTCGTCCAGCTGACTGCCGACCGTCTTTGAATTGCTTAAACCATTCATAAAACTGCATATGACCTAGGCCCTGATCTCCATAAACCTGTTTCATCATTTCATGAGTTTCCTTAAATGTTTTCCCAAATTTGACGCAAATTTAATGTTGATACACTGCTCGTAAAAGTCAGCCATCTCTAAAATCACAAAACATGCACAGCAAGCTCCTAAACAAAACATTGTAGCACGGTGACTAACCAGAATATAATGACAAGTTCAACGGCATGTTAATTGCGAATCTTTCCGCTATAAAGTGGCACTTACCATACATCTCTATGACATCACATTGGCATACTATTTAAATAGTCTGGGAACTTTTTGAACAGCCCTCCTAATTTTTCTTCTGATTACATCATTACCCGCCTTGGTGGCATAGTTAGCTAACACACTGGTTTCGTGTTTAACTAGACTGCCGAGGACATGGAGATCGAGGTTCAAATCTTGTCGGGTGAACTAGGAGTGGTTTTTCCTAAATGGTTTTCCACTCTCCTTACCCACAAATGGAGGTTCACCTCCTCAAATTCAACCTTCCCAATTTCTAACCCATTAGCGTAATTAGTATTTAAGCGTATAACCCGAACAGGTAGTAAGATGCGGTGCTATTATAATTCTGATTACATCATTCAAATTACCAAAATTCTTTCAATTACTAATCAAAACTACTTCATATTCAACATCAAAATATATTTTCAATAAGAAGTTCTTGCCATGCGTTCCCCCATTTCATGTCTTATGTCTGAAGTTCTCATGCAACATTATTTTAATCAACTAGACAAACATTCTTAAGAGGTTTCCATAGTACCCGAAAGAGATACCGAAACATGTACTTCTTATTGATCTAATTTATCAGCAATCAATAGTATGTCGAAGAAAAAACACCAACAGATTTAAGTGTGTTCTTAGATTTAATAAATTTAGTTTTTAATTGTGTCTATTTCAGCAATGATAAAAGAAATAAGCAGTGCTCCAAAAATCATCTTCATTTTCCAACAGAAATAGGAAAAATCAAATTAAATTAAAACTTTTTTGTCATAGCTATGAGCTTTGTGATTAAGATTTTGTGCTAACATCCTGTGGTCACTTTACAAAAACTTAAGATACCAATTTTCTAAATTAGAATCTTTATTTGAGACCAGCTAGTGCCATGTAAGGGAACGGCGGGTGATAAGTTATTTATGTATGTATGCAATACCTTTTTGACTATTTATCAATTCTTTAATCATTATAAATTTCTTTCTTTTGAATTTGTCTAAAACAATGTTTATACTACAAATATTGTACCATTCATATCCTTAGAAAGACAAAACAATGAGGATATAAAATACATCCAAATATTTTTTTTTTATTTATAATTAATAATATTTAAGTTTTGAACACCTTTCTTTTATGGCCACAGTCCCTTAATGAATAAATTTAATTCTTGTGTTCTGTTACAAAAGACACATCTACTGATGTATACTTTACTTTACTGTGTGAATCAGGAGTGAGATACTGGAGAAGAGTTTGATGCTGCGGACTAAAGCTATGAGGGAGAAGGAGGAACTCCGGGAGATGCGCAAGTACAGATATGCCCTGATCAGAGTTCGTTTTCCGGATGGCATTCTTCTGCAGGTAGTTAAATAACTATTAGCAAAGCAAGTTCTCAGTTTTAAAAGATGTAACCTAAAGATTATTTTAGCTAATAAAAACGCTTATGATTTTTTGTTATATATGGAAGATGGTAAAGGAAAGACTGGTAGAATTTCTATCCTTCTTGCCAATACCCTCTTCTATAAATGTCTGCCATAATACATTTAACAACAAATCTTTTTAGCAAACACCCTTTGCATGATGCAGTTGATATTCTATTCACTGTATTGGATCATCACCTAAAGTTCTTTAGCTGTGTTGTTGAGATGTTCCTATAGGAATAAATCTGGGAGACTTAGGTTTGGGGATCGTGGAGGGACACAATGTCTTTGGAATGTGTCGTCCAGGAAAAACAAATACCAAATAAGTTATGGAGTTTTTGGCATTAGCACTGTCCTGTTGAAACTATATTGTCTGGAGCTCTTTACCTGACCATCGTAATGTAAAAATCAATGTTGACTTTGTTGTGAAAGTTATGAAATCTCTTTGTGACATTGTGCACCACATATCAAGTTTCTGACTGTGAAGAGAGGACCTGCAAAGCAGGAGGATTTTCTGTGGACCATATATGAGAATGTTGTGCATTAACATATCCATCCAAATAAAACCATGCTTCATCTTAACAAAACCAGTCATCAAGATCATCCACCAATCAAAGTTATCATTCCCATAAACCAGTGGCAATAGTGCATGCGAGACACAGCATTTATTGGCAACAATTCATGTTTTGTATGAATACACCTTTAATGTTAAAGAGCCTTGTGAGCACTTCCTACAGACTGCTTGGGCTGGAAACCCTCTGTATAGACGGACTAGTAATGATTGCCCCATTTATGTTTGTGACCTTATCCTTTGTTAACACTTTGGGTCTGCCACTTCTTGGTTGATCTAGTAAATTTAAAGTATTTTCAAACCTAGCATACAGATGTTTGATGCTTGACTCTTGTTCACATTAGGTGTTTCAGAATCGTACTTATCTTCAAATTCCTGCTGTGTGGTTTCGTAACTTTGACTCCTAATATATTGTTATATGATGAATATTCTTTGCTCCAGCATGAATACAATATTTCCTAAGTGTGCTATAGTCTGTTTCGTTCAACCTTAACACCTAGAAAGAGAAAATAAAACCTCTGCAACATTTCTCCATAGTTTGCTTTACTTTTTGCACATCCTGTTGTACCTCGTTGCCTTCTCCAGTCATCTACATCTTATGTCCATGGGCTAGTCTATGGCAATCAGGGGGTGTGGTAGAGCATCAAAAGGAACTCGTCAGGGGTATTAACTACTGGTGGGGGTGTGGAAATTTACGCAAAAAACAAAATTATATGTTGCTGAGGTTAATTTAGCTGTATTTAGGTGTAATTTTCGACATTACAGATCTTTTATGGCACTTTCATAAATCACAACTTATATTTTGACGATTAAGTTAGTGGTTGACACTATAAAAAAAACGTTGCGCGGAAATTCACTACATTGTCTATGATTCTAATACTCCTCTAAATCAATTAACCACATGGGGTGCTATATCACCATGGTGGACCCTCTTTCCTCCCAACTATCTCCATCACCCCAAATTGTTTATAAGGGTGAGCAAATTGTGTAGCACGTCCTAATCATCCGCGTGCTATTTGTAAAGTGTGTGCATCCAACACTTCCCTCTCCACTATATCAAAAGACCAGATGCTAAAAGCTACACTCAGATTGGCCGGCGGGTTCACGTCAGCCCTCCCCTTTCCATTGTGAAGCCACACATGTATCTCAAAATAGGCCACAGCTTCCAGGAAGAAATTAAAACAAAATAAGCAGTATGATTTAAATATGAAAGTAAAAGTAATAAATTTAGATGAGGCTATATTCCAACAATGACTTTATAAGAATGAAAAATAATAAATTTAAAAGTTAAAGGCCTAAAATTGAAGTTGAAATTTAGAATATATGTTGCTTACAACTTTGATAATGGTTTAGGCCACCAACACCTTATGAAAACGCAATTGTTTTAAAAACATTTATTCACTGTAATATCCTATCTTAGTATGACGTATATCAACATGATTTTATTAACAGTATAATATTATTTAGAAATGTGTTATCCATTGTTAAATGCCTTTTAAAAATAATAATAAATATTGGATGTGTGTGTGTCAAATAGAATTTAAAAAAACAACCAAATACTAATACAGATACACAAATTATTGAATGCATAATATTATTATTTATGTTATTATTATTGTTAGCAGCAGCACCGCGTTTTACTACCCGATCGGGCTATACGCACTTAGCTAATGTGTAATGGTATGGTGATTGTGAGATGAAATGGAGGACCTACAGTTTAACGTGGAATCCGAACCATGGTGGAGGCCTGGCATTCCTCACATTCACAAGTTGTGATTAATACACATCTTGTCAGAGATGAAGGAAGGGTTTGGCAATCAGATAAATCTGTGCCGGAACCAGAGATTGAACCCCGGACTCCCAGCACAGAAGTCTGACACCTTACCCCTAGACTGCCAGGTCACCTTACTTAAATACAGTTGAGGCCTTTGTTGTGAAACTTAAAAACATCATTGAAGACGTTGAATACTCACCTAAACAAGTTTTTAATGTTGACAAAACTGAACTGTTTTGGAAATGTCTGCCTGCTGAAACTTACATTTCATAGGGAGAAAATACAGTGCCTGGTTTTAAAGCCATGAAAGATTGTGTCAGGCTGTTCATCACGAACAGCTTCAAACCACTGGCCGGGTTTGTTTGGAACATGAGCCTCCCCACCACTTCTCTCCACTCCCTTCAGACACCTGTTCCTTGGTATTTCTCATCGCTTCCTGACCCCCTCTTCAATATCCAGCTTCTTCTTTGGTATCTTCTCCTTTTCCATTCTCCTCACATGACCGTACCACCTTAGTTGTGCCTTCTCTATCCAGTCCTGGCTCCTCCTTAACTATTCCTATCACCCTTCCATTTCACAGGCTTGAATTCGGCTTCCTCATTACCCGAGCTTCCACTGCATGTCATTATTGTTACATAGTATGTCCTTTTCATTTACTTGGCAGAGTGTTGTTCCAAATTATACTTCTCACACTTCTGGAAAAAGTTTCTGCTTGCCTCCCTCTTTCTGATTTCTCTTTATTTTCTTCCACTTTCCTCTATCCTACTGCCCAGGTATTAAGCATTCCAATATATTCATTTGCTCCCCTCCTACTTTCATATCAGTCGTACACCTGTCTCTCTTCCTCAACCTAATCAGCATCTCACTCTTCCTTGCATTAAACCTTATTCCATACCGCTCCAACACTTCATCCCACACATCCAACTGCTCCTCAATCGCCCATATCATCAGGTCATCCCCAAACACGTGTTGCTTTCATACTTACCTCTCCAGGCTATTTCTCAACTCAAACCACTCTGTCCTCTCCCCTCTCACTTTCACACAGCTCACACTCCTTTGGTAAATAAATCCACTCTCCTTACCATCTTGTCCCTCACTCCTTTTTTCTTCAGTGCTTCCCATACTCTACATCTGCACACACTGTCATAGGCTTTTTCAACATCCAGGAAGGTCATACTCAGTGTCTCTCTTGCAGCTGCCTTACCACAAATATGAAATTTATTATGAACCTTCCTAGTCTGAAACCATACTGTCACACTGTTGCTGGGTGGAAATTATCTGGCGACCACAAGATAAAGCCACTCTTGATTGCCAGGTCAGAAAATCCACGGACTTTGAAAGGAAAGAAAAAGGAGCACCTTCCGGTCATTTAAAAGCTAACAAAAAGTTATGGATAACTGATGTCTTGTTTTGTGAGTGGTTGAAAGTCCACACAATACCCGCATGGAAGAGGTACTGTGTGCGCAAATAATATTCTCCTCATCGTTAATTTGTGATATTCCTGACTTGGATGAGCATGTGAAGAGTATTTTTCTCCCTGCCAATAAGATGGCTCTAATTCAACCAATGGACCAAGGTGTGATTGCCATGTTCAACTTGCTCAATGTTGCACTGTACATTAGAGCAACTTATTGTGGCTAAAGACGGTAAAGACAAGTCTAGCATCAAGGATTACTGGCCATTCTCAAGGCCATTAACATCTCCATGGTTTGGAAAGAGGTTTATTAGTTGTGCCTGAACGCCTGTGGTGAAATCCATGGCCTGGTTGTAACACAGATGTTAAGGGAATTAAGGTGACAATGTTTTAGGTATAAACACAGACCTCCTCAACATTACTTGTGAAGCAGGCTTTCATAATCTTGAAATGGAGGACATATAAGAAGTGGTTGATGCCGAGTTTGATTAGTTCATTGTCAAGGAACTACAAGAACTGGGGCCTTAAATCCAGATCCTGACGGCAAAAAAAAGATGAGCCTGTGCTCACATTTACGATGAAAAGCATGTCTGCTGCATTTAACCGCATTGAAGGACTTTGTGTGTTACTAGGAAATCTACACGAAAAAGAAGTGTGCATCTAGGCAGCCAACTCTATACTCTTTCTTTCGATCAACCGCCGCTTCAGTTATATGTGGGGAGGGAATTGAGGAACATGAACGCCAGTCCCGTCCACCTCCCGAAACTAAATGTCTTGTAGATTTGTAGGTATTTTGTAGGGCCTTGGAACTTAACCCCTAGATATACCTTATATTAAAACTTAACTTCTATAAAGTTTTCTATAAAAAGTAACTCAACTTTATAGCAGGACTTAATGCAATCTGAACAAAAAGTTTACTGCAGTGATGCCTACTTAGTTGTTTAAGGATGAAAACTTTTCTAGTGGTTAAAATTTCCTTGTAATTCTGCTATTGTGAATGGCAGGTGGTGTTGATGTTAGTGTTGCAACAGGGTTCAAGGGCCACTTTCGTCGTCAAACTTATGTGGTATGCAAGAATGTCACTAATTTTGAGTGTATGCTTAGTGACACTTTCAAAGTTCACTTTATAGCCTATGATGATGCAAGCAAACCAACACCGCTAAGGGTCCACTCACACTAAGTGTTTACTTAGTGGTATTTTTGCATACAGCCCTTAGCTTGCAATAATTCCTAACATGAGACAACACCTATCTAGACTCTAATGGAATGACCCAGTTTCTTAGGCAAAACTGGCCCATTCCATTAGAGTTTAAGTAGGTGTTGTCTTGCATTTGATTTTGAGGTGCTATAAGTTGACTATGAATCTGGCCTTACATATGGGATAGTTAACATATATTTAAGTTGGATGGTTTTCTAGACTTGGTGATCCATTTATGTGCTTGTTCTCATCTTTTTAACCAGTCCACTCAACAAGAGAAATTATAATCCTTTAACAACTAAGTTCATTGAAGCCAACTTCCTGTTCAGTCTCTAACTCCTGTAGGAGATTCCATGTGACAAGGAAATATAAAAGTGTTTTTTTACTTTTATTTGTACCTCAATTTATACATTCCTCTCACAATTAGTTAACATATTATAACAAAATTAAATGCAACTTTTCTGCTGAAGTGGGTCTTTAATCTTTTATAACAACAGTTGACCAGGACGATTTTTCTAGAAAGTATATGAATGCATAATGTTTCACTACCCACCACTTTTGATGTTGTATGTCTACAGGGTACATTCTCGGTTTATGAAAAATTCGAAGCTGTCACATCATTTTTGCGGGAAACCCTTGTAGAAGAAGACCGTTCCTTTGTGCTCACAACCCCAACAGGACATCGGTTGGGCCCGGAAGAAGACTCCCAAACATTGGTTGACCTTCGGCTAGTGCCAGCGTCAGTCCTCATTTTCTCCTGGGACCCACCCCTTGTTTCCACTGATAAACAACAACTATATCTCAAGCCAGAGGTTATGATACTTGTTCAAAACCTTTAATATGTTGCCAGCTTACATTAATTAAGCTCTGCAAGCAAAGAGTTATTTCCCTTTTACAAAAGTAAATAATTTGCATAAAATGTTTTTGAAAGAATGAAGTAGAGATATATATTTCCTCAAGTATGTATACAGTCAATAAATATACAGTCAATAAATTGTTTTCCGTGTAAAGTAGTTTACTATTTATTTTAAACTAAACTTATTAATGTTGACTCATATTTTCATTATTTAAGTAAATTATATGCTTCACACATTTCATTCACGCTTGGAACTTGAATCTATTGTCTAATGAAATTAAGACGAAGGCTTAACTAAACATCTAATTGGAAATGTTTTAACTGAAATAATGTGTTAATTTAAAATTGATATAAAGAATAATTTAAAATGTTTGCCAGGTTAAGGCACTTTAAGTGTAAACATTTGTTAAAAGACACTATTTCCAATACAGAAGATCTTTTTTTTTTTTTAAATCTAATCTATTGTGTATATATGGGGATGTATTTGAGTAATCTTGTAAAGATAAGAAATGTAAAATCATTACTATATGCTTTCTACATGTGATATATTAAATAAAGTGAGCTGCTATTTATGCTTTAATGAAAATGTGTTAACACTTTTTTTCCTCCCTAAAAAGAACTTATATAAAACTCTAGGGCCTAAAATGCCCCCCTTAACAAATGTTTTACCTTTGATTACTACATGACGTATAGTGTAATAATTATTCTTTATCTCGGCACCAAATAATGCTCTTAACTCTGACAAGATTATTTAAAATTTGATTGGCGGTTCAGACCTCTACACTATTGATGGTAAAAAATATAACTTATAGCTAAATTGGCTGTAAAAAGGTTATGGTCAGAGCCCTGCTTTTATGGTGAATAAAAAAGCCCAATTTAGTTTTTAAGTTTCCCATAAGCGGTGAATTACAAAAATCCCATTTTTGCGACGAAATTATTGAATTAAGACAAAAGCGTTAAAAAAGTGGTTTTTACCAAACTTTCGTGATTAAGGTGACTTTGTTGGGTTAAAACTAGACTTCCAGGACAATGTTTGAAATATGTAAACTAAACATATTGAAGTGAAAACCAAAAATTACATTTTGTTTGGACAAAACGGTAAAAAACACTAGTCCGCAAAAAAATGTGCTGTCAACTTATTAAAAAAGTAAGANTATTACACAAAAATCATCTTGTTACTTCACAAAAATTGTGACTATATTTTTAAATCTCAATTTAGGCTAGAAAAATACAAAATAACTACTCAACATCACCAAACTGCAACATGCCGAATGCCGAAAATCGCGACTAAATCACGATTATCGCGGACATCGTTTAAAATTGCGAATATCGCGCTAAAATGCTGATTTCGCAACAATTCTGAGCATATATTTGCAATCAGGGTAACCTGAAATGTGAACATCTGAAAGAAAAAATGCCATATCTAACATTCGTGAATTATCGCGATCTCCAAAAACGCAGGGCTCTGGTTATGGTCATAGCTACTTTAATTTTTCACACATTTTAAACATTTTGTTGCAGAATGTTAGTTACTACTTTTATTCTTCTGTAGAGCGAGCTGTGCAAAGTGTTGAAACTTAACCCTTTCACTGTCTTGTATATTTTGCATAAACAAGCCCACTCTGTCGGGTTTTTTCCACTGAAAAAAGCAATTTTTGGAAAAACAGTTGTATTATCAATTATTTTAAACAAAATGTAATTAAAATTATGTCAAAAACATAATACAATTTCTGAAAAAAACGATTAGTTCAGAAAATACAGTTATACTACCTAATTTTATCAAATGTTATAAAAATAGTGTGATAAAATAGTGTAATAAGTAGGTAATGTAACATATTAAAAATTCATCAGTTTAATATTATTTGAAACAGGGAACTACACACAGTCGAACATCACATTCTTTACACATATAACATAATTCCTTTTTTCTCTTTGTTTGAGAACGCACCACACAAACATGAGCAGCATTCTTTCTCTTCTCTGTAGATGGAACCATGGCGGGGAAATGTCGAGCAGTCAGTCTTGTCGGATTGTCTTGAGATATTGATGGTTTCCCTCCTTGGGTTACAATTTGTGAAATCTCTGGATCAGCTGGTGGATAAGTTCCAAATGATAGTCTACTAGTGAAGGTTTCTTTCCTGTTTTAGTGAGATACATGAAGTATGAGTTCAAGAGGATACGATCAATGAAGTGGAATGCCAATTTCTTGTACCATTTGATACTTTTCCTTATACAGCCTAATCTGCTCAACATCATATCAGTCTGGTCTACGGATCCCATGCTTTCATTGTACGCTAGAATACACTTAGGTATTTGTATGTGTACTTCAGAGGGGTCCTTGACACTATCACTGTCACCTTCTTCTGATATATCACCTATGAAATATTCAGATTCACTTTCATCATCCAAAAAGTCATTTTTCGAGTCACTATCCACTATAAATCGTTCAATTTCGTCATCCCGCAACTTTGTTTTTCTCGCCATGCCATCTTGACTGTAAGTGAGCGAGCTCAAGAAAGTAGATATTTAACTCGTAAATATAAACTAAAAACTATAGATGAACTTAGGAAAAAGTGCATAATTTTTTCTTTACAACCTCTTTGCACTTTAGTGCGCGCAATTCAATTAGCTCTAAGGCTCCACATATATCTACAGGTTTGACAACAAGGGCATGTTGTCACACAATGTATATTTATGGGTTTGACAGTGAAAAGGTTAAACTTTGCTTAAAAAAAACTTAAACTATTATGAAGCTTGGCCAATAAAATTGTCAGCTAAAATACTCATGTTAATTAGTTTCAATTAATATTCATATGAAATAACTTGAAGTAAATGATTTGCAGGTTGAGATTACTTGATTTATCATCTTATAATTAAATTTTAAAAACAATTATGCAATAAAGCATCTTATAAATGTTTTTAGTGTTTAAAAGTAATATAAATAAAAACAATATTTTTTTCAAACATAAAACTTAATAAAAAAATGTTCAGCTTGGATTCAGCTTCAAGATAATTTCATACTTTCAATTTGATATTTTTATTGCGACCAAAATTGCACATTTCTTTACTAGGTTTGGAATCTAACAAATAGCCAATAAATTAAGAAAAAAGCATCTCTCAGCATATAGTAGAGTTTTCGCAATTGACTTGGTTACGTCTTGGTTTCGAATGTTATCGACTAAATGGTTCTGACCAAGGTGGAGCGCGAAAACATTTGTTTCTCCATTTAGTTGTTTTTGTAAACAAAAATGGCTTTCTGAGCAAAGGAGATAATATAGTTAGGTTATTTTTTGTAAAAATACATATACTATAAATTGCCGGAAAATGCCATCTTTAATTTTAATATTAGTTAGATTGGTGTATTTTTTTGACAAAGCCTAATATTTACACAATATACCAGAAAGTGTTCAAGTGAGAGGAGAATAATGGAAGAGATTAAAGGAGGAAGATGGAGGTATTTTACTAAAAGTGACCTGGCCATAGGCTGGAAACAGTTAATGGTGATACCAAGCTAAACTTATCTTCCCAATAATAACTTACAGGATGTATATAAGAGTAAATAGGTCTAGATCATATAATTCTCTCTTTTTTTATCCATAACCAAACATTTAAAGTACATACTTACTGTCATATTTCTAATAGTACCATAATTGCTGTTCATTTTAATTTTTACAGCTCTTAAATCCTGCGACTACAAAGTTATACTCGTTTAAATCTAACATCTCCAATAATACTCAACTCTTTGGTTGATACCATGCTATTTAGTTTGGTCAAGGAAAGTGTTACCAAACTGAGGTCTTGTATCGTCTGTCATAAACACTCGTAACCAGCTCCAATAACAAGAGTGCAAAAACACTCTGGTTGTAAATATTGAACAAGCTCAATTGTGAAAACTTAACTATTAATCAAGACATAGTTACAATACAAATGTTAAAATCTTAAGAGGTGCAAAAAATATGAGCATAAGGGAAACTGGTAGGAAAAAAGTGTATTTGTTAACTTGCAATATAGATTCATTTTTAGAATATTTTTTTAATATCAAAATGATTAGGATACAGATTAAATTGGGGGATGCAGGAGTGGGGTAATCAACATGGTATATAATTTAGGAAAACTATTAAAATATTAATGTTTTAAAACATGACGGCAGATTGAGAATCACTTCAAACTAATGACATCTTCCTAAGCACTAATAAACATCAATTGTTTCCAGCCTGTGACAGGCTCAGTTTAGTAAAATGTCTCCTTATTGATAGCTCAATCGAGAGTGATCAATTTGTTAGTGATTAAGAAAGCAGTGATTCTGAATTTGTAAATAATGAAACTGAACAGGAATTTTATTCAAATGAAAGTGAAAGATCGGAACAAGTAGAAGTGGCAGCTGACATTGATGACACGAGTGTGAACACCAATGATTCCTAAAGGGATGAAATAAATCTTGAAGATCAGGATAATCCACCCAAACCTCTTCATTTTTATGCAAAAGTACCAGGTTTGAAGTCCTCTCCCCCTCCCCTTCTGTATTCCAAGCCAATTATTTATTTTAGACTTTATTTTACTATAGCCCTGCTAAAGTTGATGGTCACTGAAACAGCTGCTATGTGTAACCCAATTTTAGTGTAAAATCTAAAGTTAGTTTTTTTTGTAAATTGTGTTATTTACTCAGTTTTTAATGTTCTTTTTGGTGATTTATTCCATTTCAAGCAATTTAAATTTTCAATGCTTAAAAATCAATGTTAAATAAAACGGTAAAATTTTGTTAATATCTTCGCTAGTGATTTTTTTTATTATGTTTAAAAATTAACAAAGTATATTTATACTTATATCATCGGATTGGCAAGCATGTTAGCTAGTTTATGTAAAAATTTGAGTGCAAGAAGTTCAAAGACTAATAAGTTATTAAAATTTAAACAAAATCCTGTATTTTTCAGCAAAATAGCTTGGCACTTTTAGCACATTTTTTTGTCATTTCTCTTGGCATTCAGAGGGTTAATAAACACATAATATGGGCCATACAATAAAATAAACACAGATTTAATTACAAGTTGTTATTAAAGATAACTTAGGTACAGTTGCAGCACAAACACAGTTTCATCTAGTTGAAGTTCAGCTTCACTTAGTCGCTTGATCATGGTTTGAATTTTTCCTAGCAAGGTGGTTTCTGGAGGAGTCAACATTTCTTCAATCTAGAAACAACATATTCTATAAAATTTTTTACAAATTTGTGTGTTTTTAAGGTCATAATCATCTTACTTAACCTCAATAAGTTATTTAGTCATATAACAGACCCCAAACCATTAATTTACCACTTAACAATGTGAATTCATATTATAACAAAGATTATTATTTAGTTACTCTATAGCATTAGGAACTCTAAAGTTGATTGCTGCACTTACAAAAGTATGCCACCTATCCCTATCTTGAACTAATTTTATCCAGTCCACCTCATTACACCCTGTTTCTTTCAGGTTAATTATAATGTTACCCTCCCATCTGCATCTAAATCTTCCCAATGGTTTCTTTCCAGTGGTTTTACCAGTCAGTATCCTGAACACAGTTCTAGAATCTCTCACTCACGCTGTATGTCTTGCCCACCATAATCTATATGACTTGAATATCCTAACAATGTCCTGCGATGAGTATAACATATGTAACTCATCATTAAGTAACTTCCTCCACACCCCAGTAGCCTCATCCCTTATTTGGACCAAATATCTTCCTAAGTATCTAGTTTTCGAACATTCTAATTTTTTCTCAAATGTAAGGTGAGAGACCACATTTCACACGCATAGAGAACCGGTAAAAGTGTTTTGTATTTTCCGAGTTTTACATTCCTTGAAAGAAGGTGAGCTGTCAACAACTTACTGACCAAGTAATAGCATGCATTTCCCGACTGTATTATTTTCCTAATTTCCAATCTAATATCATTATTGCTGATTAAAATTATTGTTCCTAAATATTTAAACTCATTAACCCTGTCAAATGATATGTTGCTTGAAGTAATCTCTAAATTATCGTCCTCAATTTGTTCTCTGTGCTATCATATACTTAGTCTTTTCAGCGTTCACTTCTAAACCTGTTTCCTTACTAACTTTTAATAAAATGTCTACATTTCTTACAACAGCTTCGTTACTATTACCCAATAAAGCCAAATGATCCGCGTATCCTAATAGCTGCATTGTACCATTTAATGTCAACCCTTCCCTACTCTCTTGCATTACCTTAATAGCATACTCTAAGGCTAGATTAAAAATTAATGGGTGAAGTGAATCTCCTTGTTTCAACCCATTTTGTATTTTGAAAATGTCCGATAAGTGACATCCAACCCATGTGTATCAGACAAACATACATCAATTAGATTGACAGTTTTTCTGGTATCCCAAACTTAAACAAAATTTCATAAAAATTTGTTTCTTTTACCTGAATAATAGGCCTTTTTGAAATCTATATACAATTGATGAACCATCATGGTGTAGTCCCAATTTTTTTCTAATATTTGCCGATTAGTAAGACTTGGATCTGATGATCTATTTTGTCAAACTCCACACTGATGTAACAATCAGTTTTATCTCCCTTTTTGAAAATAGGTATTATAATACCTTCCATTCGTGGTAATGCCTCATGGTTCCATATGGAACATAGCAGTTTATGAATTTCTATTACTAATATTTCCCTGCCTCCCTATATTAACTTTGCTACATTTAGTTATGATTTCTATTTTTTAGACATACTAAATATATAGCAAATGAAATCTTAAGTTAACTTCTTAGTTTTTAGCTACATTTTTGTGTTATCCTGTATTCTAGTTAAAAAAAAGAAGTGAAAAGAGGTTATCCATAAAGAATTATATTTTCACATCCAATTTGTTCTCCTCTTTCCATTGTAAAAGCAATATTATGTTAGTTTATTTTATTTGTTCATACCTACCTTCCTGTACCTTCTTGCATATATATCATCATAATCTTTGCTTCCACCATCCTTCCTCTCTTATTTGCACACTTGTTGTTTGTTATCTGCTACCCCCAACCCCCGCCCGTCTCTTTTTTGGTCACCCTTGCCATCTTTTTCCTACATACTTCACTTTCATCATTCTCTTTGGCATTCTTTCCTTTTCCATCCTCATTAAATGCCCATACCATCTCAACCTTGCTTCTTCTAGTATCTCATGCATTCCCTGTACTCCCACTCTTGCCTGGACAACTTAATTCCTCTTGACCGGTAACATGCTCCTCACAAACTTCATTCCCATGGCCTCCACTTTTTTCTCTCTTACATTCAATGTCTATATTTTTGCTGCATATGTGACGATGGGTCTGCAGTAAATTCATGCTAAATTAAAATGCTCATGGAAACATATCCTGGATGTTGAGTTTAGTTTAGTTTGTTTGAAACAGAAGATTTCAAGCCTTTTGTTCAATTCTTCTAGCACACAGCGTGGTTTGCATGCATGTTTTAAGTTATATACGAAAACGTATCAAAACTTAAACTAAGAATCATTGAATAGTTTATGAAATGAAAAAAAAATAGCGAAAAATATATTAAAATGAACCGATTAAATCCAGAAAAATTTTCGCCAAAAACATGTATCTTTATCTATACAGCTCTCTTCTCCAAAGCAGGTCTCTTACATACCTATAGAACAACTCCCCCTGCTGCCCTCTTATATCCTCTTTACTCCCACCCTTCGCCTCAATCATACTTCCAAAGTATTTTACATGCTTTACCTTTCTCAGCTTTACTCCAGCCAACTTTATAGCTTTACTACAGTTGATCCATGGTTGGAGTCGTAGTGAGAGCTAGCAAAAGTTATCAGATCTAATCTTATGAATCCATTCGCCAAAACATATGATATGAGAGACCATATGTTGAGTTGTTGACACTTTTGGAAGTCAAAATTTTCACCTCAAACAATTTGTTTTGATTACGCTTTTCTTTACATCGTTTTTACATTATTGAAACACAAACTTATGAAAATAATCGTTTGGATGTTTCCTTTTTGTAGAAGCAGTGTCTGTGGTTCACTTAAAAATGCTTTACAAACAAGAGCTTCTAAAATGCTGCATTCTCTTCACAAATTAAGATGGTGAACTAGACAAAATGAAGGCTATTGATGACATCATACAAACTCTCTTAGATTGTGTTTATGTGCGTCTGTTTACAAAATAAAAATATTTTATTTGGGGGTAGGATACAAGTGTAAATATAGTACTTTTTAATATATTATTTCATGTGCTATAGTATCTCTTGTTGCCACAATTAAACACTACATAATTACTAAACAAAAAACACAAGTTTTATTAATATATTTTATTCTTTCAATAAATTAGGAAAAAGCCAATTATACACACTGAAGTATTATTAGAAGTGTTTTTTAACACTTTTAATTGATAGTAAAGTATTTCTAAGCAAATAATAATGATTTCCGCATAGGTTAATATAAGCGACATTCAGCCAATGTTCGCAATAAAGAACCTTCTACTAACTGTCAGATACCACCTCTCCAACCGTGGATTGACTTTAGGCCTTGTCCTCTTCCTTGTCATTATCATCACTTCACTCTTTGCCATGCTAAATTTGATTCTACATTATTTCACTTCCTCATTCCATGTCTCTAGCTGTTCCTGTACTTCCTCTTCCTTCTCCCCCCATACAATCAAGTCATCAACAAATATCATGACTATAATTTTTTTCTTCCCGAGTTTTCCTGCCACTTTATTCATGACCATTTCCATTACCATTACAAATAGTAGTAGTGAGAAAAAATTCCCCTGCTTCGCTCATTTTATTTATTTGGAACTACTCTGTCCACCCCTTCTTCGTCTTAACTCCTGTTATCTTGGTACATTCTTTTTACTCTTAATACCACTCCTTTTTCAACTGCAGCCTTATCCATAGCTTTCCAGACTTTAATTATAGCCACGCTACCATATGCATCCTTCACATCCATAAACACCATTACTAAATCCCGCTCAAATTCATACCTTCTTTCCATCAACTGTCATACAGCGAAAATCAAGTCTATTGTAGACCTTCTTTCCCTAAATTCGTGATGTTCCAATCTCCACCTCCCTTCCATTTTCTTTCTTATTATCTTATCCAGTATATTCTCAAATATTTTTGTACAGTGGCATGTCAGCGTTATTCTTAATATAATCCAAATCAGAATTGAAGAAAAAAAAACCACTATCATATTGTGAAAAAGATGACTGCTTAATCTTTTTAATGATTCAAGATTTATAGGTAAAAAGAATATTTAAATTGAAGAACAAGAGGATTTGGTCCATCTTTATTTTTAAAACTATGCTTGCAAGTACCTATTAAGTTATTTATTTTTAATGTGTACATTCCCGATCCCAAACTTTTTCAATTCCCTGCACCATGAGAAATTTCCAATTTCAAGAAAATAGCTCTCTAAGGACAACCTCTTTATGTCAAATTATATAGGAAAATATTAAATATTATATAGTGAAAATAAGTTTGCTCCTTTTATTTGTTTCCATCCATATTCTCTTTATCTTCTTCTATGCATAATATAATTATTTTAAGAAATTAAATCTGGTTTTACTCAGTTCTTCTATTTGGTTAAAATTTAAAAAATGTTAGAATCCATGCTCATTTATAAATTATATTCTGGTGTTATTTTACAACTAAATTACTTATGAGTTCATGTTCTCATAAAAATAGACTAACCTCAGTTAATTGTTCTTGGTCGGCACCCTGCTCCCTCATACTCTGGGTAATTGACTCAATCCTTTGATGTTTCTCTATCAGTCGACGATTCTCTTTGTGCTCATGATCTCTACGGGTCAAAGCATTGAACAACGCCTTGTAGCATACCTCCAGCACCATCCTGGCAACCTGATACATTTATTGCATCAAATGGATATTCACTATAATAATATAGGAGAGTATGTGTACTCAAAAATCAAGTAGAGTTTTAGAAGTTGTTCAAACACGACAAGATCGAGTACTTAGAAATTTTAATTATTATTTTAGCACAGTATATTACTACCATTCAGGTTGGATGCTTATGTACTAATTATGCTAATGTGTTTGGTATGAGGAAAGCTGAATTCAAAGGAAGTGTTCCCGCATTTGTGTGGTGAGAGAGAAAAAACATTTAGTAAAAACCACCCTCAGTACACCTGACCTCCCCGTCACCAGATTTTTATCGCTCAAGAAAAATCTGTTGGCTTCAGTTGGGTTTGAACCCATGAACATTGGGTCCTGAGACAAGCATTTTAACCCAAGATCACCGAGGTTGTCTGTAAATTTGTTCAAATGAAAGCTGTATATGTGAACTTTGCTTCTATCTGCGTTGTTAAAGCCATATTGTGGTTTAACTTTATGATTTTGTCAGTACTTTCTATACCTTAATCCAGCGGTTCTTAAATTGGGGTACAAGGGCACCTTTCATGGGGTTATGTGAGCAGCTCTCAAGGGAAATTTGGAAAAATAACAAGGGACTTATGGAAAACCTTAATTGTTGGCAGTTACCATTATCTGGTTAATTCTATTCCTCTTGTTTCCCTATTTGCTCTTTGCTGGAGACTGATTTCTGACAATTTTCAACCCTCTACTTGACACCTTCTACATTAGCAGTTTATGATGCTTTTCTCGACAACATGTCTTTGTGAGAGTGGTAGACCATGGTGTACCTTAAAAATAAGTACCGCAATAGACTAAATTTGGAGCCTGACCTCCACTTAAAAGTTTCAAACTGAACAGCCAGACATCAAAAAGTTGTGCCAAGCCATGCAGCCACATCAGTCTCATTGAAAAACTTTGGGATTCATAATAAATCAGCTCCAGAATTACAATTAAAAATTTGATCTGAAAGTATTTTGTTTGGGTTTACTTTTTTTCTTAATTTTTAAAAGAATTTGTGAAGAAAATGTATACAACTTTTCTTCAAACTTTTTACAGTAAAATTATGTTTTTTAACTGACCATAACGATTTTCAATGAGAGAGAAGATTGAAGGTTTTAACAGTAGGATTCTTTCTAAATATCTTTATCACATTTGAAATATTATGATTACAGGTGTTTTTCCCCAATAGATTAAATAGATCAATAATTTATCATGTGGTCATATTTTTTTAAAGCCTGTCATTTGACATTTTTTTTTCTTGGGGTACATTAAACGTTTAGTCATGGCCAAAGGGTACAATCTAAAAAAAGGTTTGAGAACCGCTGCCTTAATCTTTACAGCTTATACTTAGCTATTTAGCTCAATTGTAAATAAGGATCTAATGAAAAAATGTATTAAATTTTCTAAGTAAGAATATAAATTTACTAACAAATGTCTAGTAAATATTTACCTGGTCAAGCTCTATATGAAATAGGAAAAAGGTCTTGTTGGGTACATTGGCAGCAAGAGACTTGCGAAGCTCTTGCATCTGGAGGAAGCTCTCCTCCAATAACTTGTAAGTGAGGAGTTTGCATTCCTTTGCAGGGATCATGGCCACTTGTTGAATCTGCTCTTGCTCAACAAACTTCTTGGCTCGGATCAGTCTTTAATACACAGAGGTTTGCTTCACTTTCACAAAAGGCTGAGTTGTTGGTGACAGGGAGGTCAAGGCTCGAGTCCCAGCCAGGTGTATTGAAGGTGGTTTTCCCTAATTATTTTCCCATTCTTCCTCCAAACAAATGTGGGTACATTTAATAAATTATAATTTCCTCATTCATATTCCATTAATAGAAGTATACATATAGGCTGGACAAATAGTAAGACAAAGAATAAAGAAAAAATACAGAGGCTCTAAGTTTAATACCTGGCAAGCATACAAGTTTATTTTTACAGCGCTGAAATTATTGATAGATGCCCACAAAATTATTATGCATTGCAAGCCGTACACGACTCTAAAAAATAAATAAAAATACTCCATGGTGTAAGCCTGCAAGGAAGCTATACTAGCCATGGGGCCGCCATCGTTAGCGATTATAGTACCAACATTTGCAGACAGAGGGTGTCATGTGGTCAACACAACAAGCCCTCCGGCCGCTAATCTCAGTTTTCTAAATTGTAGCTGCTATTTATTTATTCAAGTGGCTCCTCATTTGTCCTCACGGGGATGAGTTGGACCCTGTTTCAGAAATAGATTTTGTAAGCGCCAAGGATCGAACCCGAGACCTCTGGATCTGTAGCCACTAGACTACATGCAAACATTCGATTTGTTTCATCTCTCTATTAATAAAATAGACAAAATGTATGTTTGGATCTATCATGGATATGAGCTTTAGAGCAAAAAGAAGTTTGTGTTTAAATCCCTCTCAGGATTGCTTATAATAATGTATCAATTAATATACGAGTGGCTTTGAATTTACTATAATCAGATATCAGCTGTTTGAATAAAAACAACATTATTATGAAATAGATAAGAGTACTGTCATCGAAAACTCACCTGAATATTCTCGCTGCTTTGGAGCCAGATCTTTCTAGAACAATGTTCTCAATGGTGGTCCATGTGAGCTCAGTAAAGGAATTTTTGATATTTACACTGTATTGGCCACCTGCACTGTCGCCAACTTTACTAATAAATTTGCTTAAATCCTCCTCTAAAAAATAATTACATAGTGCATTAAAGTAACCAAATGATACCCATTAGGGGTGTTCAAAGTTTCAAAAACTTCTACTTGGTTTTGAAAAAATATTAGCTTCAACTTTGCTTCAATCAAAGAGTTCGGTATTAACAACTAAGAAGCTTCACCATGAAAAAAACATTAACAGCCAAAATACTGGTTTAGTTTTCAATTATTGTCATTCTGAGCTACCAAATTTGGAAAAAATCTGAAATAATTTAATTGCAAGTTCTAATAGCTTTTCCTTAAGTCAACAACCCAAAGGTTGGTTTAGTATTATTTCTACCCATCTGGAGCTGTGTATGCCCTTAGCCCTTCAGCTGGTGAGTGTGGTGATTCCCCATTGCCTTCCACACTGAATTTCTATAAGTGAGCATAAAAGAACCTGCCAATTTTGATGGAAAGGCTGTTTCTAAAGTTGGGACACTCGATGCCTCGAACCCGGATGATATTCTAAATACGTAAAAATCTTAAAAAATTATCTCAAATACATTATTATGAAGACCTTGATATAATAACTTTAATAAATTGTTAAAAAGAATTATATAGACTTGTATAGGCCCATGTGGGAGAATAAAAATCACAAAAAAATGTCAAAATTGTATTAATATAATTAATTAACTCAAAAATTATTTTTCTTGTCTATGGCATAGTATGCATTACAAACAAAATACCATTTGTTAGTGGCACCAAGACTAAAAACAACATTTTATTAAGTCAATTTTAGATATATTCAGTTTAACTTAAATTGTACATTTTGATTCAGATTCGAGAAACGTAGGATTGAACCCATCTCTATATTATTCACATATCTTCCAGGATTCTTTTAGGTGGCAAAATCGACAGGGAACCGACGATTTTAATTCCCCTCCAAAGGAAGTTGTACTATGGATTTCTTATTTCTTTAGAAAAATTTGTCAACCTCGGTTGGGTTTGAATCCACAAACAGGTCCTGAGGCTAGCACTTTACCCCAAGACCACCGAGGTTGACTTGTTTTAATATATATAACTGGATCTATTAACTTAGAATGAAATTTTACAAACAATGCAATAAAACAATTTCTAATTTTTTTTTAAATACCTAGTTTTACTACCGGTTTGGATTATATTATGTACTAATTACACCAATGGTTTTAGGGATGAGGAAGGTTAAATTTAGAGGAAGTGTACCTGCATTTGCATGAAGTGAGCATGGAACATTATTTTGGGAAAACCACCCTCTGTACACCCGATTGAGATTCGAACTTCAATCTCCTCATCATTGGCAGTCTAGTCTAGTGTGAGAATAGCGCCTTAGACCATGCATGAGTCCACCGAAGCGGATTAACATTTTCTAATGATCTTATCCTATAAAGTTATGTAAATAAGTACACTATAATTATTTTCAAGCATAAAACAATGAACAGAAAATATTTTAACTTTATTTTGGCTTCAAGAATATTTGATATATTTGATTCAGATTTGCTTCGAATTGAAAAAACCCGATTCGGTGGCCGCATGGTCTAAGGAGCTATTCATAAAGTTGAATAGACTGCCAATGACAGGATGATCGAGGTTCAAATCACGATCCGGTGTACAGATTTTTTTTCCAAAATGGTTTTACACTCTCACTCCATGCAAATGTGGGTACACTTCTTCTAAACATAAAAGTCCTAATCCTTAAAATAATTAATGTAATTATTACATAAGTGTATAACCTGAACGGGTAATAAGACACTGTGTTATTAAAAATATTTTAAAAAGTGTACTTTACACACTCATAATTACTACCTATTGCTATTGTATTATATTTGAAAGAAGGTATAGGAAAGGTGTATAGAAACATATAAAAGGGGACGAACACAATACGGATTTTACAATGAAAATAAGAACACAGTTCACAATTTACATTGATGTCATTGGACAAAGAGTAAATGGTTGGCTCTTAAAGAAAATCGATCGTCAGCGCCCAATCCCCTGACCTATTGCTATTGATGTTTCTAAAGTGGCTGAAAAGGATTGATAAGCTTTTCGAGTGTTTACATTTCTCAACTTTTCCAGTAATTAATTTTGTAATTGTTTCATAGCAAAGTAATAGAGCATTAATCAAAGTTTTAATCATTTATTTTTTTGGCTTAATCCTAAATATAAGACTTCTAAAAACCATAGTTTGTAAAATTGTCATGAAGATACTCTCACAAAATAGCAATAATCAAAGAAATACCGTATTGGCCCGAGTATAAGACGGCCTCAAATATAAGATGACCCCCCTATTTTTCCCTTGGCCGAGTAAAAATAATAGGGCCTCAAATGTAAGACGACCCTTAAACTTTTTTCTCCATTTTCACATTTGTTTATCTGTTTTGACGATGTGCCGCGTTTTTCTACGCTATCAGGCGCCATTGGAAAAGA
>CABFWB010005642.1:18957-42534 GCA_902151455.1 Timema bartmani | reverse complement strand
ATATGCTTGTGTTAACTATCAAGACATTATTAATTGGAGATCCTGTGTTCGTTATTTTAATTCAAGTTTATCACTAATTGTTCCGTGATGATTTCCTACTGGATCAATCCTGATAGTTTAATCAAATTCAATCAACTAATTAAATTGAAATATAATTAAAATTATGTATATTATAAGATTGCATACAAATTTCAAGTGTTGAGTATTTTAATAAAAGCCAGGAATAAATAGGTAATGGCTCAGATTATAAAAGTTAATATATAAGTGTCGATCGATCAAATGCCTTTTTTCCCGTTCTCAGGAATAATGAGGTACTGTACCTCTTATAGTTTTATAGCTCAGACGGCCAACTGACGAAGTTGCTATAAGTTAATATAAGTTGATACTTTACTATCAAATTGATCCAATTATTATAGTCACATATGAAAATAGTAAAATGTTGATTTTCACTACAGATAATAAGATTAAATTGGGATTTACATTATCATAAAATCCCCGTTTAAGGCATTAGAGATGATGTGTTTAGTTTATGTTTTACCTACTATGATAAAACAGTTTGTAAATTGTAAAAATTATTGTTGATACAATAATTATGTGTGCGCTTTAAAGTATGTTTTAAAAATAATGCATGTATTAATATAAGATCGCCATTCATTTAAAATTTAGATAGAGATGACGTATATTAAGAAGGAATATCTATGATAAATAAATATTGATCTAGCTGCTTATACATATTTTTGCTTTAAATTTTTCCAAACTATACCTATATGCAGTGCTGTAAAATACTTATATATAATTCCATCTCACTTCTTTTTACATATTTTAATAAATAATTTAAAAAGCTTAATATTCTTTAAGCTGCTTATTTGATCATTTTGTTGTATACTGTTATCTGTGTACATTTGGTAGAAACGTCATATCTCTATGATAAATATTAAAATGGTTTTTACCAAAGTTTATGGGCAACGTTATCACTTTTAATGTATCGACATTCAACGAATTAACTTAGGTTAGCTTAAGCTTTAGAAAATTATCAGCCTTGTTATATAGTTAGTGGCTGTTATTATTGATTCCTTCATTGTTGCAGACTTCCTTCACGCTTTGGTGAGACTGAGGGATCAATATGGTCCCATAGTTCGAATGTGGCTTGGACCAGAGCTGTTCGTATTTATTTCCGACCCAAAATACGTCGAGGTAAGCCATATAATTTCGTAGAGCTCACGTGACGAGGGAAGTCAGCAAGACTCTGGCTAGATCCCAGAAATACTGTGGAAGTTGNGGGAAGTCAGCAAGACTCTGGCTAGATCCCAGAAATACTGTGGAAGTTGTTTATAGTGTCATACAAATTTAGAGAGTAGAAAACTACTTTTGAAATTAGCTTAATTCAAAATCATTAATATAAATTTCGTTTTTTTAACCTGCTTTTAGCACTTTTGTTTTAATTACATATTGAATATGTACAGGGGCGGATCCAGGAAGCAATTTGAAGAGGGTGGAGACTCTTTTAAGAGGGGGATCTCGGATACGGAATATGGAATACCCCCAAGTTAAGGGTGAAGAAAGGAGTGGGTCTTCTTCCATATTTCTTTATTTGGTCAAATTTAACCCTCAAAAGTGTCGTTTTAATGTCATGCTGGACCACTGTAAATAAGATAAACATTAATAAAAACATTTTCTTATATTAACACTTTTTCATGATAAATATATGCTACAAGTTGTTATTTACATGACCATTCTCTGTTTGCTAATTTTTACAATTACTTGTCGTGAGTATAAAATGATATTATTGTGGACAGGCAGAAGAGTCAAGCCAAAAAGTCTGTTTCCATCATCGTTGTCCTCAGCCATGTCTTGATTAGACGCAACAATGACACTGCCAGTTACTATTAACAATACTTGCCAATACCTCAATATGAATTTTCCTTCCATATTATAAATTATTGTGTGTGTTCACTTAGATATTTTCATTCCGCCTTTTCCGTTGATCTGCTAATATGGATTTATTTCGGCTGAATTCAAATGTTTTCGTCCGTAGCCTAACTATATAGGGCAGGAGGGGGTATTTACCTCTATTCCCCCATGGATCCGTCCCTGTGTATGTATGCTTAGAAACCAGTTATCGTAATTTGATTAGATTTTAAGGCAATGCCATACTAATGATAGTTAATTACAATAATAGATGTAATTTTAAAAATCTATTGTAATGTACACGTCATCCATTATGATCCTAATCTTATAAACTGCACTATAGTAGGGCAAACGAAGGGTATAGAAGCTTTAGTATAGCTCAACTTCAACATTTTCAAATTTATTTAATCTAATGGTTCATATCCCGAGAGTCAAATGCTCAATTTAGGATCTTACAATATAAAATGTGTTTATATGTGAGTGATATGGTTGGAGGATTTAACTAACTACAATTTGGTTCTTGTTGCCCAAAATAACTGTTTTTAAAATGTAAACAATTTTAAAGCCATCACGTCCAACCAAAATCGGTATAGCTACTTATTTGACATAATTATTAAACTATCATGTTTATTTTTGTGGACCATATTAAACGGGCAAAAAGTTTGAATTAACATAATGTAATATTAAAAAAATTATTTAGAGTATTAAATAGTTCTACAAAGCTGTCACTTGCTGAACTACAGTTCATTTTTTATGAGGCCAACAAATAGGAAAGTAAATAGATTATCTACTTTTCCATATTCATACTTTAGTTCATGCTATCTCAAGCTGTCCCATTTGATATATATTATAGATACCTATAAAATAAAACTAATACATCGTTAATATGATCAATTTTGGCCACAAAATAAAGGATTTTTCTTTGAAAACTAAACTACATTCGTATTTTCATACCCATCTGTTCTCTATACAAATATTATATGAATCCTTCCTGTCATCGTTGCTATACACCTAATTGTAAAATGATCCAATTATGTTTCTTAGAACCTACATTTTTATTTGATTTTGAAATAAATATTGTTTTTTTACATACAAAACTCTCTAATAAAATGTACTGCTCGCCCATATTCTGCTCGACCACAATGTCATCAATGTATTATTTTAACAGGTTATACTGTCGAGCAATAAGCTGCTAGATAAAGGAAATAACTACAAGTATTTAAACAGTTGGATTGGAAATGGATTGTTAACTTCTTCAGGTTAGTAAGAATCTTTAAGTAACCAGCCCGGGCCCTGATTTTAATGACATGCCATATTTAATTTTATTCATAACAGACAATGCTCATTAATATATGAACTCTGATCATGATCCCCTTAATGTAAAAATGTATATTTTATAGGTAATTTTTGTCATTTTTGAATTTAGGTTAATATTTTCTTAATTCGTGTCATTTTCATATTATTTTTTAGCATTTTAAGTAATTTTAGAGTCATTTTTAGGAAAGTTTTAGTAATTTTAAGGCATTCATGTTGAACAAGTATATTAAAAAAAAATATAGATATTTTATCAATCCTTCTTTGCCTGTGTAGTTGTAAAATATACATTCCTGGTGAGCCTGCTACTAGGCTGGAGAGGACTGCGTTTAAAGGTGTTAGCTATTATTGCTGAAGCAAATATTTGTAAATCAATAATTATTTTAGCAAGGCTTTTCATTGCATTTTACATTTTGTTAAGTTCTTGCATTTAATACTAGTTTTTGTTCGTATTTTTAGGTGATTTTTTGATGATAAGAAGTCATTTTTTAGAATCCTTAGGTCATGTTATATTTCATTTTTTGATCTTTGTTTTTGTCATCAAAATCCGGGTCGTGGTCATTACACTTCAATTGATACTACTGCAATGTCTGATTTAGTATATATTAATACAAATAACTTTATCAGACAACTAGAATAGTTACTAGATCAAATTTTACGTATTTATATATCAGGTCATATGATATGCAACCGTTACTTTTGGTAGATAATATTACTACCTCTAAAATAATACAAATACATAGTAGCGTGTCATAAATTTTGGCCGAAAAAATATACGTTTGTATTATATATAATTCTCTTCACGTTAAAACTAAACTGTACAATATATTCTTGGCATAAAAATCTCAAAATGACTAATCATTGGAATAATTTATCCTTGCGTGGTTTATTTTATATTTAGGGACACAATGGAGGACGCACAGAAAAATCATCACACCAACATTCCACTTCAGTATTTTGGAAGATTTTATGGATATCTTCAACTCTAATGGCCGTAAATTGGTGGAGAAACTACAAAAAGAAGTGAATGGTCCTGAGTTCGATCTTTATACATACGTCACTTTATGCGCACTCGATATAATTTGTGGTGAGAAGTGTTATAAATTAGATGATATGGTGAATATAGTTATGGGTTCTGCCAGAACGTAATCTCTCCATTCTACCTTATCCTGAGAAACTTACATTCAATCCTTAGCCTGACACCCAACCTCCTTTAAATCCTATTTTAACACAATTCTTCCATCGACGTCTTGAACTACCAAGAGGTCTTTTATATTCAGGTTTCCCTACTAAAATGTTGTGTACAGGCTTGACATCACTCATACGCATCACATGTCCACCCCACCCCATCTTACGTATTCTTATTATTTTTAATATGTTTGGGGATGCATTCAAATGATAAGATTCTTCCTTATTCAATTTTCTCCATTCTCACGTTTGTTCCTCTCTCTTCGACCCAAAAATATTTTTCAGCCCTTTATCATCAAAAACTCTCAATTTAATGTCTCGGTAAAGAGTGAGAGTTACGCTTCACATCCGTGAATAGTACGTTAGAGCTTTATTAATTCATGAGATATTTCGATTTAACCACGAGAAATTTCAACTTATAAATTTAATAATGTTAAATATTTTAAAGCTATTCATATAACTAAATATTAGCAAATTGTGACGAAAGAGAGTGTATTTATTGAGAAAAATGTGTAAAAAAAAAGATAAACTATATACTTTTATAGGTGACCTAGCGGTCTAGGAGTAAGGTGTAAGACTTTTGTGCTGGGGGTCCGGGGTTAAATACTTGGTCCCGGCCCAGATTTATTTGATTTCCAAACTTTTCCTTCACCTCTGACAAGACTTGTATTAATCACAACTTGTGAATGTGTGGAATTACAGACCTCCACCGTGGTTCGGATCCCACGTTAAACTGAGCTCCTCCATTTCATCTCACAATCACCCTGCCATTACACATTAGCGTAAGTGCGTATAACCCGAACGGTTAGTAAGACGCGGTGCTGATAATAATAATATATACTTTTGTTATTAATAGTAATAATAATAATGTTGCACGTCTGGGCTGCAATAAATGTACCTCAGTATCGAAAAGGCTAGCCAGTACTAATTTTCCGTTCCCAGGATACGCCCGAATATAGGCTATTAATCGTACATCCTTTCCGTGGAAGCTCTTTCCATGTCCTTGGTGGGATGAGATTATGGTGATAGTGAATGTGTGGGTGTGGAATCAGTTGGAAACTCTTAGGCCTAACTAACCAAACCCTAGTGACTGTGGGGATAGTTCCTCTTAAGGGAAAGGAACCTAATGTACCATCCGGCAGTACGGGTCCGGTGGTATTTAAGGGGTAGAAATACGTTTTACTTATCTATTATAGCAGCACTCAACCTATAAATGATCTTATTCTAGGACAGTATACCTGTAGTATGATTTTGGTAGGAAGAACAGTAGAAGTTGGTTACTAAAGTTACTAAAACAATGTTAATATATTCATACATAAAGNATTAGTAAATAATAATTATTTCCAAATATGTTGACAAAAGTTACTTTTAGACAATGTTGGCATTACTGATACCATCTGCTCGCTTCTGCTTGCTGTCATGTAAAACCACAGAAGTGGTAATCCAAGAGTACTACACATCTAGGACTAACACTTACACAATTAAAAATAAAATAGAGGTAAAAGCTCCTTCCGTAATTCATGAACACCCCCCAGAAATGGAACGGAGACTCCCACACCCCCCCCAGATATATGGTTGGATTCTTAACTCTTCATAACTTTTAACTATTGTGATACTATTTTAAATAAACTTACCTTAAGATAAGTACTATGACCAAACAAATAGTTAGCCTAAATGGTGGTCGCACGCTTAAGACGTTAGGCTAGGTTGAATTTAAGTCGGTTGCTTTAATCTTGGCTGGATAGTTTGAGAGGTGATTTACTAAATGCGGTCTATCACTGTGGTATTCCTATTTACTCTTAACGCTAATCCGGATACATTTCCTCAAATCTACCCTTTCAGCTTCCTGCCCTTAGATTAAGTCATTAATAGCCTAGTGTTAATTGGTTTCAAACTAAGCAGGTATCTTCTTTTATTTAATTTTGATCAAATTTCCGTAATGCTTCACATAATAATGAACTCTGCTTGATTTCGGTACATTTATGGGAGTCCTACTTGAACTATGTTAAATAATTTATCAAGGTCTTGGTTTAGGATTAAAATTAGTTATAGTTTGTTAAATGTTACTCAGGATTATGGCTTAAAGCACACAATACACCCAATTTTTATTTAATAAAAATATTTGTTTAGTATTTTTATTTAATAAAAATATTTGTTTAATATTTTTATTTAATAAAAATATTTGATTAATATCTATTTTAATTTTTTATTAGAAGGGGTTTATTGTAAAAATTTTCCTCATAGAAAGGTTTAGCTCAAAATCATTATTATATTTATTATTTGCAAATATGAAATATATATTTGTTGCTCCAAATTTCCCTACTTGATTTATT
Source organism: Timema bartmani (assembly GCA_902151455.1). NCBI lineage: Eukaryota > Metazoa > Arthropoda > Insecta > Phasmatodea > Timematidae > Timema > Timema bartmani. The sequence goes on along the minus strand of CABFWB010005642.1, from coordinate 35,791 downwards.
CCAGAAACCGCCATGGGGATCAAGATCAACGCACAAGATGGCGGCAGTGCGGACTTTGTAGAGGCTACCAGAGGGTAAGTCAACACATACTCTGCTTTAATCTTGGCTGGATAGTTTGAGAGGTGATTTACTAAATGCGGTCTATCACTGTGGTATTCCTATTTACTCTTAACCCTAATCCGGGTACATTTCCTCAAATCTCCCCTTTCAGCTTACTGCCCTTAGATTAAGTCATTAATAGCCTAGTGTTAATTGGTTTCAAACTAAGCAGGTCTCTTCTTTTATTTAATTTTGATCAAATATCCGTAATGCTTCACACAATAATGAACTCTGCTTAATTTCGGTACATTTATGGGAGTCCTACTTGAACTATGTTAAATAATTTATCAAGTTCTTAGTTTAGGATTAAAATTGGTTATAGTTATTTAATAAAAATATTAGTCTAATATCTATTTAAATTTTTTTTATGAGAATGAGTTTATTGTAAAAATTTTCCTCATAGAAAGGTTTAGCTCAAAATTCTTATTATATTTATTACTTTGCAAATATGAGATATATATTTGTTGCTCCAAATTTCCCTACTTGATTTATTCCAGAAACCGCTTATGGGGATCAAGATCAACGCACAAGATGGCGGCAGTGCGGACTTTGTAGAGGCTACCAGAGGGTAAGTCAACACATACTCAGTCAAGGTGGGGATGTAGGGGACGTAAGAAAAGGTAAGTGTTTTTGAAGTATTTATATCAAATATTTTTTTGATCAAAACAAAAAAAATATTTCTCCAGTAGAAACAAAGCCTTTAATTTTCTTCACATATTGATATAAACAGTTGTCGAATAGGTGTCAAGGGTGTCCCGGACCAACTTTTTATCTTCGTTTAATAAGTTTGTCATCTAATGCTGCTATGCTCATGACATTTATTCAAGAACTGTTTATATCACCATGTGAAGAAAATTAAACTAAACGTTGTTACTGGAGAAATATTTTCTTTTTCTTGGCCAAATAAATGTTTTGATATAAAAACATCAAAAACCCTGGCTTTTTTCTCGAGTTCCCTGGATCCCCCCGTAAACACTCTAAAGTAGATTGAATAACTAATTATTTTTACCTAAGTATGAAGCCTGCACATTCTAAACGCAGAATTGAGGAGTGGAGGCCTCACCCGGAGTAGTATATCATGAGAACATTTTATAAGTGTGAAATAGGTACTTTTTTATAACAGTGAAAGAATTAAATAGGTAACAAAAATAGGTTTATTATACAATGACATAAAAGTGGATATTGGATTACAATTGGTAAAAGAAAATAGAAATTTGGACCAAAGAAGTAACAGTGATTGGAGTCCGTTGAATAGGCAAAGGAAAATTAGTAACTCTTAGATGAACAATATTACGTTTTAAACTGGCAAATAAGATAAGGTTTAACAACTCCAAAGTCATAGGAACTTCCCATGGCTCGGGAGAATACGTGTCCAAGACGACATGGCAACAGTCAAAATAAGATAAGGTTTAACAACTCCAAAGTCATAGGAACTTCCCATGGCTCGGGAGAATACGTGTCCAAGACGACACGGCAACAGTCAAAATAAGATAATGTTTAACAACTCCAAAGTTATAGGAACTTCCCATGGCTCGGGAGAATACGTGTCCGAGACGACACGGCAACAGTCAAAAGGACGTTACGTATACAGGGAGTATTGGACTCCAACACAGCCAGACTAGCGCCTGACTTCCACCCGAAGGGTCTAAACAGAAAACATGGTGAATTAAATACAAATAAAGATGTGACAACAGATCCTTTTCTCGAGTTCCCTGGATCCCCCCGTAAACACTCTAAAGTAGATTGAATAACTAATTATTTTTACCTAAGTATGAAGCCTACACCTTCTAAACACAGAATTGAGAAGTGGAGGCCAAACAAAGATATTCTAACCCTCATAGATTTACAGTACATGGGATATTTTCACTATTTAAACGTCTATAAAATCCTGAAAACTAGCTATAAAAACAAATAAAATATTTGTCGTAATTGGCTATCCCCATGTACTTGACTGACTACCCTAAAACCACTAGCGTAATTAGTAGATAAGCGTACAACCAGAATGGGTAATAAGACACGGTGATAAAAAGTATTTAAATAGGGTTAGGGAGGGTTGTGATATTGTGACGTAATATTAAAAAAAAGGGGGTTCACAAAATTGTGACAATGTGTGACAAGAGGGAGGATAGGATAGAAAAAGACTCAAAATGATCGTGACGTAGTTTATGGACAGCCCATACTGAGGTTCTCCCCCTTCCCATTTCAAACAGAGCATTACAATCCCTGAAAATTGCAGTTATCACTAAGTTGAACATTCACCTGTATTTACCATACTCATAGGGTTATATAATACCTTCATATCAGCGAGTTTGAAGGGATTGTCCCGATAGTTTGGAGGGCTATTGTTAAGGAAGTTCATACTTTTTGACCCTCTGAGCACTAATCGAATATTAATTCATCAGCTCTTGAGGGGCATCAGCTTGCATCTAATATCCAGACTCAGATGTCTCTTCTTTATTTTGGAGCAGTCGGTAAAGTACCGTAGAGCAGCGGGATAATATATTTCCCCGGCAACACACGTTTCCTGTCACTTACCAAGTTGTTCCTGATACACACACCTTTAGAGTCGTTGTAGAAGACTTCATGAAATAATTATTCATTTTGACATTGGGATTCAAAATTACAACGATTTAGTGTAGAGAAATTTTTGACTCCAATGAATATCATACAAGGGAATTGGATGGTTACTGTTGGGAAATAGTTTTGTGACTTTTTTTTTTCGTGTTGCACCATGGGAAGCAGAGGAAGCACAGCTCAACCTTGCACCAGCTCTTAAGTTACTTGAACTTACATGCCATGTGGGCTCAAGGAACCAGCGATAATGCAAAGGTAGCAAGACAAAGAATTAGAAAAAGATATCACCAGGGATATTTATTTGACCTACGCTCAAATATACCAAGCCCAAGTACCAAGACCTAGTTACCATAAATTCAGTAAAATAGTATATTTGATTATACGTTGAGGGAGTTAGGATTTTGCTTAATATACATGCAAAGAATGACATGGAGTTAATATTGATCTAAAGGTCATTTTATTATCAATGTATGAAAAAAACTCAAGGGTAAACAATGCAACTTTAAGTGATTGCGGACAGTGCGCAATAGTAGATAAATTCAATAATACTCTTCCGTGAAGCAATATAATATGTACTTAAGTATAAGAAGCAATATAAGATGAAAGCGATCAATACGCAAATAAGATTATAAGTAAGATAGCAACCCATTACCCACAAATTTGGCTTGAACCGTTCAAAAGATAACTCTTAACACATAAAATTAAACTTACCTTAAAAGTCTACACGTATCAAATTGCTGTTATTATAAAGCATGACGTTTTTAAAACAACAAATAGTTTTTGCTCGTAATTGTACACCTGAAACTAGTGTTGATTAGAAACATGACTATTATCGTATAACAACCCGTGAGGTGGGGGAAACTTAGACAAGAAAATAATTATTTACTTTATACACTATCTGCTAAGTCTACAATAAACTCCTAACATAAAAGGTTTATCTAATGCATTTCCCAATAACTTTGAACATGAAAATAAGATACAAAACATCGTTAGTTACGCTTGGACTTACTTCAACTGTAAGTATATACCAAAAGAATGTAAGTGCAAAATAGCACACAAAGGTAAAATTTAATAATTTTAAATGGTTAACAAACCATCCGAGCTCGGACCAAAAAGGTTTGAGACGTAAGGATTTGATTTTCAAAAAAATGTCCTAATTTCAGTAAAAGACTTAATTTCGTAAATAAATAATTAAATATGTCGAAATATAATCACATTTAAGCCTTACTTAATTTTGAATAGATTTAGACAATGCCTAGTTTTCAAATAAAAAAATCATATAAAATTATTTCCTAAAAATAGCAATAACTTACGTGTTGGTAAGTCCCTAATTTCTATCAGCATCAAAGAGTGAAGATCCATTCTGGGTACTAGCTTATATTTGGATTTGATCAGCGGGAACAAATGGTAGGGAGATATCACATGACCAATGAAGTCATCAACAACAAGTCAGAAATGGCCATCTCATCGACGCCTGCGCACAGCGTCATGAGGATGACCAGGGATGGTAGGAAAACACACGTGATAGGACACTCGCTCCTTTCCCAAGTCTTAGCGCCTGAGCAGCGGCTTGAAATCGGTTATAATGTATTAGCAAACAGGGGTCACATGGCACTTTGCTAGGTTGTAGCCACGGTACAGTGTGGTCAATATTCTCTTAAATTGAAGACACATTTTGTAATGTTGGTTAGTTGAAGTTTCCAGTAGCTCCTTCTTAACCCAACACACCACTTTCCAAGAGGACTGAAAGCGAGGAGATTTGACAACAGTTAACCAATATAGAGAGCGAAGATAAAGCTTTTCTCAAAAAGACTTGCAGTTTCCTCAGCTTTTATATTCAATGCACTAAATATAGCCATATTAACCCTTCAAAAATAAAATATTTCTAAGCTCTCTAATTAAGAGTACGTAAGAAAATTAACTTCTAAGGATTCAACATCATCTTAATAATTATTCTAGATAATATTACTTAAATAACAATTACAATTAATCAGCGAACTCATTATACAATAGATACAGTTCCCTTTAAAGTACTGTACATTGTCAAGGTAGCAAGATTTATGATCCAAGGCCACGGAAAAATAATATACCCAGACACTCAACCTCCAGGTAAAAATGGTTGCGCTCCTTTTTGCAGCTTGAGTCCTACACCACTAGGATCGCTGCGGTTAGTCCTAACATCACCCAACAGTGACACTAGTGAAGCCCATTGTTTAAGGACTCAAACTGGCAAAAGAAGCACAGCAAAACCCCCGTAAGTTTGAGAGTCTGCTTCTATTATTTGTCTGTGGCCTGGTTGAATGAAGATGAGCAAAAAAATATCAAGGCCCTTTTGATAATTTTTAGATTCAATATAGACAGCCAATTTCAATAAAACGATAGATATATAATTATATATTTACACCTTCTATCATTATTTTATGCTAGACACGTCATATCACTTGTTTTTATTCTTACATTCTAGGATGGCTGGTGTCGTAGTAAAGTGATCTTTTATACCTTGGCTTCACTCAAGTATAATCTTCTGGTTGTCGGCCACTGGTAGACTTCAAAGAAAGTCTCTGGCTGTTTTGCATGGAATGTCCGATAAGGTAGTGCTTCATGACCACTTTCACATTTCTAGTAGATTATAGAGTAAACATAGAAGTTAATAAATTTACCAGATTGATGATACTACAGTGGAACCTGACTAATTCGAACTTCCGTAATTTAAAATCGTCTTTAATTCGAATTTTTCGCCCGGTTCCGTGAATTTTGTATTAAAACAATATTAAAAAATCGTGGATAGTTCGAATTTTGTTTTGGTTAATTCGAACTTTTCGTAAGTTGTAATGTATTGTGCAGTATTGTTTTCCTACTTCTAGTTGCAGCGCCGTGTTGTTCTATTTTTGGAAATAGGAGAGGCGACGTTAGAATGTGGTCAGTACCCTTCTTCACACCGTTTCCCCTCCACCGCTCACCAATACGTCTTTGTTTACACGTACAGTTCTGTACTACATTAGTCAAGGTCAAACCTCTCAAGTGGTTACGTTTGCTGTTCTTAGTGATTTGGTCGTAGCGATATTCTTGTGACATGCGAGTTTATTATGTTCCTGTTTTGTTGTTTAATTTTAATTTTGTTAATACATACTGTGTAGTAATGTTTGTGTATGTGTGTTTATCGTGATGTCACTGTCCAAGCCACAGTCCTATGAATAATTAACTTTGGTCGAAAAAGTAGCGGTGATAAAGGTATTGGAAAAGGGACTGCAAAAGAAACCAGAAATTGCAAAGGCCTTCAGAATTCCCCCTTACACACTTTCAACATTTATGAAAAATAAACAAAAAATTCATCCCGGCTGAGGATGGAGCATCTGGTGATGAAGAGGACAATTCTTCAATATTTCAAGAAAGGCCTATCCCGAGTGGGGCAGAAGCCATTGACCATGTCCAAGAACTCAAGCGTTTTTTTGAAATTCGCAACAATGTAAGTGATTCAATTTTCCAGTCAATAAATCAATTAAAATCATACACTATGACTGAGAGACTTAAATCTCTAACTTTTATTTAAAAAAAAAATTGTGAACAGATTATGTCCAAATACGTTGAATAAATGTTTTGAGCTTGGTTTCAAACTTAACTGTGTTTTTAAATTCCCTTTAAGAAAATGATTTAATTCGAATTTTATCCTGGTCCCTTCAAGTTCAAATTATCTTGGTTCCACTGTAATATGTTTCTTTATTTCAAATTTATCTAAACACTTTTAAACCGAGGAATATCTTAAAATACACTTTAGAAACTTACTAAATCTGAGAATGTTTAAACAATACACACCCAATTTTTACACCATATTGTAACTCCTATTTGTGTATTAGGACTAAGACATGCACTATTTTAATTAATTATCATGTTTTCAAACTCTCAACACAAATAAAGTTAATGAGCGGATTGGGACATACCCATAGATATTAGGAAGGATGCTAGGTAACATTTCAAAGAGTCACATTGGTGGGCTTGTGGACTAAATGTTGGGCTCATCTAGTCTGATTTGCTACTGACATTAAGATCGGGGTTCGAATCCTGGTGGGGTCTACTGGAGTAAAATTTACTAAACGTTTTCGCACTCTCCCTCCTGTCATATGTTCGATTATTCCCGACATAAGGCCTTACGAGATTCTGATGTAAACGTTAATAGCTCCTCATTGATACAGACCTGTTCCTGTAGATGAAGCCCTGCCTGTGTATCAGCAGTGATACGTCACTTAAAATAGATACAAAAGGAGTAAATCCATTACGGCTATTAACTTTTCTAGCAGAATCTTGGTAGGCCTCATCTCGGGAACAATTGAAATGGTCGTATACAATTTTTGTGTTGTTTTGAGGCTTACTATCCACACCTCAGTTATTTCCCACATAAATCGATACACCCTGTATTTCGGACGGATGGGAAGACGCGGTGTAAAGAGAAACAAAAACACATTTAATAGAAAGAAAAAACAATTTTATGATCTTGTCTGGAACACAATACACGAGGCTTTTATATTTATTGAAATTAATTCAAACATCCTTTGGAATAGAAATTCTGATATTCGCCTCAAGAGCAGTGGTTCTGTTTTGAGATGGGCTCTTTGAAGAGCATGTTTCAGCAGGTGAGCTTCATGTTAATATTTAATACTAAAAGTATTATAGAAAATGGCAACGCATATTATTATAATACAGTACTGATATTAATATAACGCTTGGATATCGAAATATAAATATAAATCTATTTATCATATACATCTAGATCAGCAATATTATCTAAAGCGTATAACCCGAGCGGGTAGTAAGACATGGTGCTAAATAAATAAATAAAATATCAGCTATAAATTAAACCACTTATTTGTTTTTAAAGTTTTTTAGATATAGTTAGCATTAGAAGAGCATGTTTCAGCAGGTGAGCTTCATGTTAATATTTAATCCTAAAAGTATTATAGAAAATGGCAACGCATATTATTATAATACAGTACTGATATTAATATAACGTTTGGATATAGAAATATTTAATATAAAACTATTTATCATATACATCTAGATCAGCAATATTATCGAAAGCGTATAACTCGAGCGGGTAGTAAGACACGGTGCTAATTAAATAAATAAAATATCAGCTATAAATTAGGGCTTGCCCGAATTGCGCCAATCCACCTAGCTTGGACCCAAATTGCGCCAAGAGCTTAAAAGTGCTCCTCAGACCGGACCCGAATTGTGCCAATACCCCCCTTCCCAAGACTGGACCCGAATTGCGCTAACTGTGAACATAAACAAATATTAATGCTATGGCGAGAGGTAAGAAGGACACAAGTCAAAAAATTATCTAATTAAATATATTCAACTATGTAAAACAAAATTAACATCACAGTAAAATTTACATTTTAAAAACATTGTTAATAATAGCTAAATGTAAGCTAAATTATAATATAATAATAACAAATATAAAATAAAAAACAAGTTAAACATAAAAAACGATTCATACAAAAGATTTTTGGAGGGGCACACACTTCATAGAGCTTAATCTATTTATTGACAAAATCGTTAAAAATAATTTCAAAATATTTTGAATTTTTGAAAACTAGTCATTAGTAAACTACCCTTAAAAGGACTTCGCCCTAAAAACCAGGTATACTGTATTAATTGTCATCTTAAATACACCCAAGATGTATGTTTTAATCAAAATTGTTAGAGCTATTTTTGAGAAATTTCGATTTCTTTTAATATTAGTCATTAGTAAACTGTCTATAATTAAGTTTTTTTCTGAAGATCAATTATACAGTCCTATTCATAATTTAAAAACTCCCCAGATATATACTTTGAACAAAATTACCTAAGCCGATGATTGGAAAGTTAGGGTTCGAATTCTGGTTGAGTGAGCTGAAGGTGTTTTTCCTTAAATGGTTTTCCACTCTCTCTCCAGGCAAATTCGGATCCACTTTCTCTACATTCAACCTATCTCATCCCAAAACCCACTGTTATAATTAGCACATAAAAGTATAACTCAATCAGGTAGTAAAACGCAGTGAAAAAAAATCAACAGTGAAAAGTATAATAATCAATTATCAATTCAAAAATTGTTTCGTTTACCATGCTTGCACTAAATGAGATCGACAGCCTACTATCTTGGTTTGTGGAAATGTTGACACGATGCACTAATGGAGCGCTTGCTCGAAATCAATCACAATGTATAAAAAAATTGAAAGGTAAGTTGTCTCTTCTCGCACTCGTCCTTTAGGATTCTCGTAGTGTCAATGTAGGTCTCTGCCTTTTCTTTTCTTTAAGTAGGCAAAAGACCAGAGGTATGTATGACCCTTTGAATTACCCGTGCAGAGTAAAAAGGCGAAAAAAAGTTTTGGTGTGTATTCAAAGGTTCCATCCATTAACACAATTTCATTCTGACACTAATATTCAGGATTTGAGTCAAAAGAAAATATCACAACCCCCTTCTTTTTTTCGTTTTTTAATAAAAAGTTTTCGTCTAGAGTAGTATTTAGTTCAATTTAATCTAAGTCAAATTGAATTTCGTCGGAAGATTTAGTCAAATTTGCCAGTTAATGTTATTCCTGAAACATTTCATGTCCTTGCGGGTCAATATTTTTATAGTTTTTTCTCTGTATGCACCTCTTTGTGGATCAACTTTAAAGGACTTACTTCAATCGCTTCAGCTTTCCTCTTAATTGCGTTTCTGATGGATTTTATGTTCAACTCTTGATATAGTAATGGTTCGTGGTTGTGTTGATTTCCAATCCGCGAGGAAATATTTCCAATATCAAGTGTGAATATTTTGGCCTTACAGTCCTTTTTAGTGCATCTCCACTTTTCTTCACTCGTCAAATTCAATTGATTCACCTGTAGATACGTATAATTATTATAGAAAATCGGATATTTTCCTCTTTCACTATAAATCCTTTTCATATCAATAATTATCGCTAATATCACAGTCTATACAAAACCCGAACAAAAATAAAACAATTACACATATGGACAGTTACCGTTGCCTAGATAATACTGGCCAGACTTATGTCAGGAAAGCTAAGACGGATCTTGTTGGTGGCTTTTAGGGCGTTTTTACATTCCTTTACCTAAGGAAGGGAAGAAAAGACGTGGCAAGAGCTTGTTTGCGTTGGTGTTTGTTTATTTCGTCCCCCCTAGTCTACCAGAACAAGACTTGGCGCAATTCTGGTACGGGTTAAGTGAATATTTTTTAATCCCTTAATTATTGGCGCAGTTCAGGCTTGTCCATAAATTAAACCACTTAATTTTTTCTATATTTTTTTTACATATAGTTAAAAAAATTATTATAAAGAGCAAGGTTGATTTTAAGAAAAAATTGTTCATAAAATAAGAATTCAAAAGCTAATTAAAATTGAACATTAGCGTTGACACGTGCTCTAGGAAAAATTAATAAGTTTCTTTTATAATGTTTGAATTGGGAGGATTTATCACCTAAAATTAATATTAAATAAGGGTTGAAAATATTAAAATGTAAAATTCAATGAGTATAATTATATCATTAAAGGTAATCAAGTCAAAAAACGCTGAGTTCATTGAGGCGAAAAAATCCGAAAAGAAAAATGTATCTCGGGATAAACAAGAAGACGATTTTGGTGAGTCTTGTTTTATATTTTCATTTATAAATAAGAACTTTTCAAGGAAACAAATTACACTAAATATTTAGATTCTTCTTTCTCATTCTTAAATATGTGCACTATAGTTTAGTTTTAGTCTTGATGAACAGTTTTTGCCTATTTTTTATACCCCCGTAACCATCTACTAAAACAATAATGGTTTCATTTTTTTTTGTCCAACTAATTCACAAATTCTGACCTCAAACTTTTTATGATTTGCAAAAATAAAAACCTAAATTACTTTCTTCATATTTGAAATTCAAGAGTTAATTAAATGATTAAGCTTTGCTTACCCCTGATCGATGGATATAATCATTTTAAAATCACAATACTATCAAAATTATATCAACAACTATAAAATGAACATTATTAATTTTATTTTTAGCAAAAATGGAATTGTGTGCCTATTATTTATATTTTCAAGTGAATATGCAAAATCAAAGCTTTCAAGTAAATGTAACATATTTTACTATACACATTTAAAATTGTTTTCCCAAATTATTGAAAATATCATTGCTCATTTAAATTCTATACACATGACATATACCATAATATAGGGGTGTGTTGAATTATTTGATGTTATAATTTAGGATTATTTTGGAACCAGGAGATTTCAAAGCTAAAACAAAGGCGATTTATTTGATTACTTCTGCTCCACGATCTACACTAAACACTCAATGAATTGAAAATATATCAATATGAGAACTTTAACAATTTACGTACAAAACTAAATATATTTAATTCTATACGATTTATTTAAAACTTGATTCATACATAGTCATTCCTATATTATATTATTTTGACCCTTTTTATAGCAAAAAAACTTAGAATTTAATAAATGCCAATTACTATTTAAGTAATAATAACTCCATGGCATCAACTCGTGAGATATAACCCTACTCTCCAAGCGACAACAGTACGTTAGCAAATATAGTACTAACATTTGCGGATAGAGGTTGTCATGTGGTCAGCATAACGCACCCTCCAGCTACTAAGATCATTTTTCTAGAAAGGAGCCGCTACTTCTTTACTCTAATATCTAACTCCCCATTATTTTATCCTCACGAGGCTGAATTTGACCCCGTGCCAGACCCCTCCCTTCAGAGAAAAATCTGGAAGAGCTGGGCATTAAACTAGGGACCAATGGACCACAGAGAAGGTCAATTAGTATTTAAATACATTCTTTATTTCAACACAAATAATTATCGTTAAAATAATGAATCATAACTCTATTATGGACAGTACTCAAAAACTAGTATCAATTATTACAATACAAATAAAATTACATAGGTTTAAAATAAAAATCAGTACAAGATAAAAAAAATCAAAGAAACTTTTAATTTTTGGACGATGCAGAAACAAATAAACAAAAAATATATTAAAATATTTCTAACAATATTATTATTATATTTTTATAGCTATAATATTAAAATAAAATTATTAAAAATCACAATAGAATGTAGTTTAAAAAGTATTTGGTTCAAAATTTAGCTAAAAGTTTGATTCTGCCTGATATAAATGAAATGTGTTTTTTAATGAAGTAGTTAAAAATATGCCTCATATAACTATATATACAAACGTCCATCCTTAGAGCATACATCCTTTCATTGTATTATAAGTAATAAAAACTTAACATACATATTAGGAGTCAAGAAACGTCGAGCTTTCTTGGACATGTTAATGGAAACTGTTCAAGATGGCGACTTGTTAACTGACGATGAGCTTCGAGAGGAAGTGGACACATTCATGTTTGAGGTATAGTCCGGTTGTGATTATTCAATATTCTCTTAACATTTTTATAATATTTGGTGGATTGATTTTGATGACGCTATACGTTAGGTCACTGTGTTTTGACATGAAGCTTCAATAGTCATATTGACCCGTTTCGGTGGTCAAAGGATCCAATACGTCTCTTTTTCAATAAACTGGACTACCGATGACGGAGAAATCGGAGCTTGAAGCCCGTTATGGTGTACTGCAGATGCTTTTCCCTCAAACGGGTTTTCACTCTCCCTCCAAGCAAATGTGAATACACTACCTCTAGATTCCATCTTCCTCATCACTGACCCATTAGCGTATTTAGTTTTATCTTTTATAAATTAAACTTCTGTTTTTATTTCCCCACAGGGACATGACACGACATCATCTGGTATCAGCTTTGCTTTATCGTCATTGGCATTGAACCAAGATGTTCAGGTAAATAAATTGGATGAACAATGATTTTCAATATTTTTTAGTTCTAATATATTTGTATAAGTTTTGTTGTAAGTAGTTAGTCCCATTAAATTTTGGATAAATGTTGCAATGAACTTGGTGTCTCTCGTTCTATTTGTATATATACTTGAGTCTTCCAATAAAATGTATACACATGTTATTACCACATATTGCAGCAAGTAAAGAGGACATACGTCAGCTTGTTGATTTGTTGATTACCTTTCAGTTAAACATGTTCCAAAAGACCCCCATCAGCACCAAAGTAGCGTTGACAACGTTGTACAACAGAGCTTCATATGCGCTGTATTGTTTCTAGTGGAATAACATGCATAGGCATTTTCAATTTCGTGTTTCATGCCCTGCAGTGTTCTTGTTTTTGTTTTGTACACAGTGTTCTTTAAAGCACCACACACGTAAAACATCCAGTGCTGATAAGTCAGAAGATTGAGGTGGATATTCCACACTTCCTCTTCATTATATTCATTTCCCGAGAATGTTACATCAAAACATCTTTAACATCGATGTGATAAAGTGGTTGTGTACCATCCTGATGAAAGTATCGCTCTTCTTCCCAAAACGGGTCATCAAGAGGAGATAGGACTTGTAGCATTGTTAAATAGGTGAGAATTGTGACAGGCGCTTAAAAGAAAAATGGCCTGATCATTCCTCTAGAAGAGAGACTGCACCACACCAATATCCCTGGAAGATTAAATGATTGTTGTTCTATTACGTGAGGATTTTCGGAGGCTCAGCACACAGAGCTATGTCGAATAAGAGTACCATTACGCTTAAAGGTAACCTCATCAATCCAAACCATAAAATGATGAAAATATTCCCTTTCTTCACACATATGATAAAACCACTCACGAAATTGAAGTCTCCCGTCTGGATCGTCCTCATAAATTACTTGAAGAAGTCTCGGAGAGTACGGCTTCCATTTCACACGCCGCAAAGTGCAATGAGGATTGGATTTACAAACACCAATATCGCGAGAACATTGTCTTAAAGATGTACTCCTATTCGGGGATTTTGTTAGTGTCTGTAACACTGCCGCAACACTTTCATTGTCCGTTGACGTTCTCGGTCTTCCTGACCATCCCTTGCTCACATTTTGTACTCTTACATCAGCCTCAAACTTGTCACGCAATCTTGCAATTGCTACCCGTGTTCTTGGTGGTGTTTCAAATTCACTTCTCTAACGTATTTGCAACTCACTGACGTTCTCTCGTTATTCAATAAGACTTGAGAATCTACTTAAGTTACTCAAACGATAAATTCAGCCTCGCTATTTTAATGTAGACGACATTGTTGCTAAGCCATCTGGCGGAATGTACCACTACTAAATCACTGAGGGTACAATACGTAAATAACTGCATCTAACATTTTCGCCACCATTTTTATTTTATTCCCAATTTTATGTTTGATATTAACATTCAAAATGTGTATACATTTTATTAGGTTGTCTGTATTATTTAGCCTACTTAGTTTATATTTCTTATTTTCAAGAATAGCAAGACTAGATAAATAATTATTAGAAATTTCATCTTCTATGTCTATTACCAAACATAGAGCTACAAGTGTTTAGATTGTTAAACTTTAATTGAAGTTTATTCATAATTGTTTATAGGATAAAGCTGCGGAAGAACTGAAAGCTATATTCGGTGATTCCAACAGGGACGCCACCTTTCGTGATATCCAAGAGATGAAATATCTAGAAATGGTAATCAAGGAAGCTCAAAGGCTGTTTCCAAGTGTCCCCATGTTCGTGAGGAACCTCAAAGAAGATGTCAAAGTTGGTATGTTTATTGACTAGTAGTTTTAATTATTTAAAAAAAGAACTCTAGTAAACATGATTTAATTATTAAATATTTGCTGAAAACACCTAAATTGGCATTTTTGTTGATCTTTCAAACATTTAGAAAAATCTTGGGATGATAAGAGACCATTGGGAAGACCAAGACACAGATGGGAGGGTAATATTAGAATTGACCTGGAAGAGATTGGGTGTAATGAGGTGGACTGGATAGAATTATCTCAGAATATGGTTAATTTGTATTAATGTGGACTGGATATAATTAGCTCAAGACAGGGTTAGGAGCCTTTATTTTGTAAGTACAACAATGATCTATCTAATTTAAAAAATATTTTTTTAGATAAGTTTCTCTGCTGAATTAAAAATGAAAACATTGCAGGTGGAATGGTTATTAAACAGTATCATCAGAGAGTATATAGCAAACTATTACACTTAGTAAATAATGATCTGTATTATGACAGTCCTTACATTTATTTTCAGATGGATATACTCTACCCAAAGGAGCCAACGTTACGATTGTAAATATTATCATGCACAGAGACGCTTCTCTTTTCCCGGATCCGGAGAAGTTTGATCCTGAGCGCTTTTCTCCTGAAAACTCTCAGGGTAGACACCCTTACCAGTATGTTCCTTTTAGCGCTGGACCTAGGAACTGTATAGGTTTGTATGAACTGGTATAGTAACAATACACTTTAAATAGTAATTACAGTTCTATACTTTAATCAAATAAATAAATTAGCAACTAAAACAAGTGTATGGCTTAGGAAAATATTTGGTTCAAAAGTGATGAAGATATTGGTTATGGGAGGAGGTTACATAATGATGAGTTAAGGGTGCTACATGGTAGATCATTGAGACGCGTTGTGGACATTCAAAAGTCCCTTCTTTTTTAATAATTGTTTGATATTTTTTAATATAGGTTGCTGTAATTCTTTATTTATTCGTTAGAAAATATGATGTTTTTAGCAACCTTGTAGGCAATAACGGGGATTGCAAGGTTAATAACCTGCTGGTTAGGTATTAAGGAATATTGTGAGAGTCGTCACCGGTACAACAATAGTGCTCTAAAAGTTTTTTTAGAAGGGGGTGGTTTCTTACTTTGTCTTAGACTATACAGGGCTTCCGCCGCGTTAACGGTACAGGACAGTTAGGCTACGGGGTTCATGTTGGGTCACGAGGACCAATGGGAGTGTTTTCCTGATATTTAAAAAATTTCAGTTGATTTGAGTAGTTTGTGAGAATCGTGACTCTTGTCTCGCCGGGCTTAGGCAAAGGACGCTACCAGGTCAACTCCGGGGTGTAATTGGAGTGATAATTGATAGTAGTTATATTACATCACGTGCAAATCAATTAATATTGTGATATTTTTCCTAAATCGATTGACGGACAATCTCACACTATCCAAGACGCGTGACGTATATCAAGGGAAATAATAGAATCCTCTTAATATAACTAATAGTAATTTAAACACATAAAGTTTTATTATTTTAACCAACAACGCCACCACTATAAGATCACTACCAAACTATAGATTGAAAAAATAAACATTCACTCCGTGTCGACCTCATTTCATTTGCTAAGCCATTACGGTCATATACAGGTTGGCCACGTAAGTGAGTGCTAGCTGGTGTCCATTTATGCACGTATCAAGTTTTCAACAAAATTTAGGTGATGATTATTAATAGTTTCTGACCGATTGAAAGTTTAAATTTTGACTAAAATTAAAAATATATATATATTCAACGACGTCTTACGAGAAAATTTGTACTTCCGAGATTAAAGCCAATATTAGAAATCTAGATCAAGCCTTCATGTATCAAATAAAGTCGTGTTTTGATAGGGTCACAAAATACATTTTTAAGATAATGTCTTAATGAGTTTTAGTTAAGTTATAACACTTTTTTAAAACATTTTAAATAAAAAAACTTAACTTCTAAAATGTTCAGAACTTTCTCATATATGTTGATAAAAGCAAAACAATAAAATATTAAACCACTTTATTAATAATTCGGAATTTATAAACGTCTGAAACCCCCCTCAGTTCTCTGCCACGCTTAAATACCAACTCGCTCCGGGGGCCGCATGATCTAAACCCTCACTCTCGCAATAGACGAGACTGCTTATGACGGAAAGCTCGGGGTTTGAATCCTGGTTGGGTGTACTGAGGATGGTTTTACTCAATGTTTTTCATCCCTCCTTTCCCGTAAATTAAGATACACATCGTCTTAATTCAACCTTCTTCATCCCTAATGTGACGCCCTTGGAAATGGGCGAAGCGTACTAGTAATAAGAAACCAGGGGTCACAAGAGAAAACAGTGTTTATTTATTTACTATTTGTACAGATCAAAATTGAAAAAGGCAGTACAGTATTATATATAAGTGAACTTATCCAAAGTTCCATTAACACGTATATCAATATTCATTTATCCTACACACGGGTGGAGAACCCATAATACTAAGTCCAGATAAAATGTTCTCTTATACACGGCAGAA
>CABFWB010005641.1:0-42556 GCA_902151455.1 Timema bartmani | reverse complement strand
ACCCCCACCCCCAACCCGCTCCCCACCCCTACCCCAGAGAATGATGCTGCAAAGCTCAAAATTTTTTATTGAGCTTCTCAAGGGAATTCCGGGACTGGATCCATGGGACTTTTCATCTAGTCTCTTAAGGAAAGTACAGGAATCTCCGAGGAGAAACCGTGGTCACTTGGTCATAGAACACATTTATCCTCTACCTGGTCTCTCATGGCAGTACACCCAATTAGAGGACCACCAGTGCTAAAGGAGCTCACGTTCGCACTCTAGATCGCCAACGGAGTCGCGGGGAAGAAGGCTGAGCTTGAAAGTTTCCTGGAAAAGCATCGTTTCAATGTAATGCTGTTGGAATAAACCCACATGCGCTCCGCAATGAGGTTCTCGTTAGCAGAGTTCATCTGCCATCGGAGCGAATGAGTGGGGGATGTGGGAAGGGGTGGGACGGCGGTCCTGGTCCGAAGGGCCTTGACCATCACGCCAATTCGCTTCCTCCCTTCCAACACATGGAAGCAACGGCTATCCAACTGATTACCTCTACCGGCCCAGTTCGACTTATTTACATCTACTTCTCTCCCTACCACCGGTTCAACCGGGATACATGGGCCGACATAGAGGTGCTGCTTCGAAGTATCACGCCTTTTTTAATTGGTGTTGAATTCAACGCTAAGCACCCATCATGGGGCTCTAGAATCATGTGCGCTCACAGCGGATTGCCCCACGACGTCATAGATCTGCACGGTATGGTGGCTTCCAGCCCCAACCCCCATCCACTTCCCTCACAATCTCCTTGGTTTCCCGGACGTCCTCAACTTCATTGTCTCCAGAGGGATCAGAAGGCGATTGGTGCTTAAATCTCTGGCTGAGCTAGACTCGGTTCACAATCCCTTTCTTGTGAACCTGGGACGCACAGTTTCCTTCATAAATCCCCGAAAAACCTGACCTTAAGCACACTAACTGGGAAAGGTTCACGAATGTGTTGAGAGAGAGGTTGGGACCCACTCCTACCTTTCAAACAGCAGCAGAAATTGATTGCGGTGCGGAGTTCATAACTTCCGCTATCAAAGGGTCGCTTAAAGCTTCAACGCCGGGGCACTGTCCTAAGATGGGACCACGGGCTTCTTTGCCTGATATTATCTTCAGGCACGTCTGGGAAAAAAAATCGGCTGAGGAGGGCTTGGCAAATTTTGAGGGACCCGGTAGACAAGGTCAACTGGAGCAGCAAAGTCCATGCGGTTCGCAAGATATTCCAAGAATACTGGAACCTTGTCTGGGAGGACAAGATTGAGAGCCTGTACCTACAGAACAGGTCCCTGTGGCGCATTATGAGGAACTTGATGCGGGTCCCCACACCAAGGCCGCCTATTGTGGGTCATAACCGGGTGGCCAACTCCGACCAGGAGAAGGCCGATGCTCTCGCTGAGCAATTATAGGCACAATTTATACCGACTGATGACCTGTCAAATCTGGTGCACATTGCGCACGTGGCTCAGGTCATCGGTGCGGTCTCGTACATACCTTTGGATGAACCTGAACCCACGGAGGCGACAGAAATATCGCGGGTGTTAGCCGCTTTAAGTCTAAACAAGGCCCCCGGACGTGACAGTATCAATAACGTGGTCCTCAGAAAGCTGCCTTTGGAGGCGATTAACTTCCTCTTTGAGTTATTCAACGCCGTCCTGCTCCTGAGTCACTTCCATGAGCTCTGGAAGCACGCCAACGTCCTCTGTTTCCATAATCCGGGTCAGGACTCGGCCCTAGCTTCGTCTTATCGACCGATCAGCTTGCTCGACTGTTTGGGCAAGTTGTTCGAAAGACTTCTACTGATGAGACTAACTCGACATGTTTGCGAGGCGGGTATCTAGGTGAACGAGCAGTTCGGCTTTCGGGTGGGACACGCTACGTCTCACCTACTCGTCCGGCTCGTGGAGCAGGTCACGAAGAACTTTAACATCAACAGGCTGACTGGTGCTGTCTTTCTCGACGTGGCAAAGGCCTTCGACCCTGTTTGGCGCGATGGTCTACTTTTAAAACTCCTCTCCCTGAACCTGCCCTTCTACCTAGTTAATAGTTGTTCAATCTTATCTTTCCCACCGCACCTTCTCCACTACCTTTGGGAACGCCACATCCCAAGTCAGAAGCATCCGGGTTGGAGTTCCGCAGGGTTCCCTTGTGGGCCCGGTGTTCTTCAGTTTCTATGTGAACAATATTCCCAAATCCCCAGACACAAAGTTGGCACTGTATGCGGACGACACGGCTCTAGTAGCAGAGTCGTGGTGAGGGTAGCTAGTGGAGAGGCGACTCCAGACGCACCTAACGCAGTTGGAGGGGTGGCTGACCACCTAGAGAACAAGTATTAACGTTGAGAAGAGCGCAGCAGTGCTCTTCACAAGGAAAAGAAAGTTCTACAGGCCGGCCTCACTCCGGCTGTTCGGAGAGCAGATCAGATGGGTAGACAGTGTTAAGTACTTGGGACCTACGCTGGACACAAAACTGACCTGGCGACTATACTGCACCGAGAGACTAAACAAGGCGAGGCAAAGGTTGGGAATCCTAGGCCCACTGCCTAACAGGCGTAGCGCCCTGGTTACTAGGAACCGTCTGACACTGTACAAGCAGTTGCTCAGACCGATCCTCGACTATGCGTGTTCCACACGGGGCTACCTGGTGGACACGTATATGAGAAGAATGCAGGCGTTTCAGAACGTGTGTCTGAGGATCATTGTGAACGCACCTTTTTATGTTTGGAATGTGACTGTACCGCGACCTGGATATGCCTACCATCAAGGAACACTTCCGGAAGCTGGCGCAGTCCTTCTACGACAGACTTCCCGCTGCCACCAATCCTCTTATCCAGGGGCTTGGGGATTACATCATCGACCATGGAGGGTGCCATCGACGTCCCAAAGCCCTGCTCGCATAAGCGAGATGTGTCAACAGTGGTTTGGGAGGCTCTCGCCCAGCTCCCCATAGAGTAGTGTCTCCGCACGTAACTCTAAAAAAAACCCTTATTTGGTTCTCCACGCTTTTGTTTTTCCCCAATAATATTAATAATATCCTTTTCTTTGTTTCAATATACTTCGTGAAATGCGACAACCCGTCTGTTTTTAAAATCCGAAACCACACGGTTCGACCAATTGGTTGGTAAGTGTTGGAATTTGCTCTCGTGCTCCCCTTCAGGTGCATTAGAGCATGCTATTATGCGTCTGTGTCTGCGTCAAGGGCCGACTGAACAGTGAGGCACAACCCCTTGAGTTTAAGATGGTTATTTTCTATTGAAAATCTATTTGAGTCTAATTATCAATTAAATAAACTCATCATAGTTAGAATGATTAACCTATGCGTGAAACTGTTGATTCATATACTTACTGGTCATACACAATAAAAAATTAAATAGTTGTAAAAAAAGTTTTATGGAGATTTAAATGGTAAAACCTAATGACGTTTGCCTACTTGGTGAATTCTAAGCTATTTTGTGAAGCGGGTTGCATCTTAACTTGACGCACTCAAGCTTGAAATCTGTGGCTTCGTCTGACAGTTCTTACCCGCTCCACGAAGACCCTTCCCCTCTTTTGCAGATTAGAGTCAGGTTAGGTCAGGAGTGTACCAATTCCACTCGCCACTAGGTAAGACCATAGAGAAGGGATAACACTAGAGGGAACCAAGGATAGGGAAAAACTCAGTCCATTTACTAACAATGAAAACAGTAGTTCTGTCGATTCACCGCAGAGTAGTCCTAACAAACTTACTTCCAATTTTGCACTCATGTTTTTGCGCCACAAAACCAATCATTACAAGACTTAGGTTCCGAAGTAGAGTGGGTTTTCTTAAAGGAACTGGCAACGTTGTAAATGACCCTTCACAATTGTAAAAGATAATAAACCCGTCCCAAAAAGAGAGTTGAAAGGGCGAGGAAGAATGATGCATAAACTTGGCCCCACCCATGAAAGCACTAACGACCGAACCTAGTGCTGGTCATTGAACACAGAAATTTCGTTAGTGCTACATTTTTGTGGAAGCTATAAGCCAAAATCATTGGGCGGAGCCAAGTTGACGTCAACCTGGCCCCACCTACCATCTTATGTTGCGGCACTAGTGACAAAACCCAAGTCAATCGTCTGCCACGTTAGTGCTGGTCATTGAACACAAAAATTTCGTTAGTGCTGCATTTTTGTGAAAGCTATAAGCCAAAATCATTAGGCGGGGCCAAGTTGACGTCAAACTGGCTCCGCCTGCCATCTTATGGTGCAGAACTAACGACAAAACCCAATGTAATCGTTAGTGCTACGCTAGTGCTGGTCATTAAACACAAAAATTTTGTTAGTGTTATATTTTTGTGGAAGCTATAAGCCAAAATAATTGGGTGGGGCCAAGTTGACGTCAACCTGGCCCCGCCCACCATCTTATGGTGCGGCAATAATGACAAAACCCAAGGCATTCGTTAAAAAACTTGTTAAATTTGTTAAAAAACTAAAAAGAGAAGGGGATTGTGATATTTTCTTGTAAAGACAAGAAAAAGCAGAGCTACAATGACGCTATGAGGATCCTAAAGGACGAGTGCGAGAAGAGACAACTTAACCTTCAACCTTTATACATTGTGATTCATTTCGAGCAAGCACTCCATGAGTGCATCGTGTCAACATTTCCACAACTTTACATAAATACTGCTATAATTTTTGACTTGATTATTATACTTTTCACTGTTGATTTTTTTTGCATTGCGTTTTACTACCTGTTTGAGTTATGTGCTTATTATAATAGTGGGCTTTGGGATGAGATAGGTTGAATGTAGAGAAAGGGAATCCTAATTTGCCTGGAGAGAGAGTGGGAAACCATTTAGGGAAAACCACCTTCAATTCACTCTACCAGGATTCGAACTCCAACCACCCAATCATTGGCTTAAGTAATTTGGTTCAAAGTTTATATCTGGGGAGTTTTTTAAATGAGGAACCGGATTGTATAATTGATCTTAAAAAAATTGAATAATGGGCAGTTTACTAATGACTAATTTTTAAAGAATTTGAAATTTCTCAAAAATAGCTGTAACAATTTTGATAAAAAATACATCTTGGGTACATTTAAGATGACAATTAATACTGTATACTTGGTTTTGGGGGCAAAGTCCTTTTAAGGGTAGTTTACTGATTACTAGTTTTCAAAAATTCAAAATTTTTTAAATTATTTTTAACGATTTTGTTAGTATATAGATTAAGCTCGGTGAGGTATGTGACCCTCATAAAATCCTTTGTATGACTTGTTTTTTATGTTTGACTTGTTTTTTATTTTATTTGTTATTATTATATT
Organism: Timema bartmani; assembly: GCA_902151455.1. NCBI lineage: Eukaryota > Metazoa > Arthropoda > Insecta > Phasmatodea > Timematidae > Timema > Timema bartmani. The sequence continues at coordinate 37,261 of CABFWB010005641.1, read as the reverse complement.
ATAATTTAGCTTAAATTTAGCTATTATTGACAATGTTTTTAATATGGAAATTTTACTGTGATGTTATAGTGTTAGATTTTGTTTTATATAGTTAAATATAGTTAATTAAATAATATATTTTTGACTTGTGTCCTTCTTACCGCCAGCCAAAGCATTAATATTTGTTTACGTTCACAGTTGGCGCAATTCAGGTCCGGTCTTGGGAAGGGGGGTATTGGCGCAATTCAGGTCCGGTCTGGGGGGCACTTTTAAGCTCTTGGCGCAATTCTGGTCCAAGCTAGGTGGATTGGCGCAATTCGGGCAAGCCCACCGACAAATGTGTGACACGTCAGTTGATCACTGCTTATTAAATATTTAGTTTGTTTAAATATATCACATAATTAGTTGTCATCAACTTAGATTTGGCCACCATAATGATACAGAACCAACAACAAAACGAAATAGAACTGTGAGTGCTAAGTTATTGTTGCCAAATAAACATAAAGCGCATAGCTTGGTTTGGAGCCAAATTTTTATCAAGTTGACAAAGCCTACAGAATTTATTAGCATAACTAACTAATTAAACTAATATAAACGTTAGTGTTCCATTTGTGCTACTCATTAGAAATAAGTTTTGGTCAAATAAGCTTCACCATGAGTAAAAATAAAAACACAAATAATAGTAAATTTTGAACTATAAATAATAGAATTTGCATGATTCACACACTAATAACTTACTATGCAGTAACACGCATTTAAAATTTAGTGGAGTTCATGCCAGTTGGTACGTCGTCTAAGTTGTACTCACACTTTACTTGATTGCAGTAAGGAAGAAGTCGAAATTATTTTTAACCAAATTTTATCGCAATGTTTCTTTCATCCTTACACCACGAAAATGCATAAACATGTCCTTTAAGTGGTCCTCCTTATTCCTATTTATTTAAATTATTAGTAGAATTTGTGTTTAAGGGCGCATCAGAACAAATAGGTCTCTAGCCCCCTAAGTAATTTAAATTAATTGTAATGATTTTTGTGTACAAACATAAAAAGGAAACACAAAATTTAGATGGAACTTCAGACTTATAATTGTTATTAATTCTACATTATTTTTCATATTATTTTCTCAATACGATTTTAATGCCCTGCTTTGACTGTATAAGTTAGCCAGGCAATCCTATTTTCACAGAAATATCTTAGCCCAAGAAACCCTTCCGAACCAGAGCTCTCTTACCTGCTACTCAGATAACTATTAATATATATGTTCACTAATCGGAGTGTCCTTTTCCATAGCCGTCACCTGAACTTTTGAGTAGACGCGTCAATAATAATTCACGACCAGATTAAGTTCTAGCTACTGCCTTTGATCCCATGGAGAATGAACAGTGTCCAATTATATACAATTCTAAGAAAAGAAAATCCTTCAGCACAACTCTCTTTATTCCAAGAAAATAAAGTTCTACCCCGTCCAAACTCCCAAACGTAGCGCGCCATCTCTAATTAATCGTATTCTTGACAAAAAATAAAACTGTCTCCTGTCTCCCTTATCCCAAGAAAAATAAAATCGTTCCCTTCCATGAAACCCACTAATAAGCATTTCAAATCATAGCTAACGACCCAACATTTTCAACAACAAATCAAGGTGTGTGTTCCTATAGAATAATTTCTCCGATTCTACTTTATATAAAAATACTCATGCAAAGAGAATGGTTGCAGCTGTCACCTGAAGAGGTTGGGAAACCAATTAGTAAAAATAGAACACCGGGCTGGGATCTGAAGCCCAATTCAAATTCAACAGCCAGCCACAAGAGATGAAACATTATCAGGGCGACCACTAACATATGACATTGTGACCTTGATAGAATTGGTAGAGAACAGAGTGTGTTTGTGGGACAAAACAGGGGAGGCGTTCAAGATTCCTTGCGGCTACTATTGGATGTTCCCAAAATTCTCTTTATCTCCGGTTTTGATGTCGACTCCTCCGGAGATGAAAAAGCACAGTAAAAGAAAACCCCTATTTCTCACTAGGTGAAGTTAAAATATAGGCCTATTGAAGTATTAAAAAATGGTAACCAGAGTTATCTAAAACCCTTCAAGCGTTCTAATCCTAGTTTATAGATTAATCTTTTCACTTCGTCTTAGTGCCCGTCCGGCGTATCCACAATTAATTGCACTATTGAGGTAGATAGAGTAATGTTAAACCCGCTTGCTCACCAACACTTGTTTTAATTATATTAAATTTCTTAATTAATGTTTACATCAAAGGTACTAAAAGGTCGCAAAAGAGAATCAATGAGCCTGTTTGATATTTTGGAAGTTGAGCTAGCAGCGTCATTCAACCAAACACAAGAACGCTTATTGCCAGAGATGGATAACTAAAAAAANGAATCAATGAGCCTGTTTGATATTTTGGAAGTTGAGCTAGCAGCGTCATTCAACCAAACACAAGAACGCTTATTGCCAGAGATGGATAACTAAAAAAAAAAGTAACTTAACAGTTTTTATTATTTTAACCACTTAAATTTATATTTTAATTTTGAAAATCCTTATAATCGTTATAATCACTTAAAAATAAGTATAAAACTAAAACCTCAAAAACATTGCGACCCCACCCTAAACACGCCGCGACCTCAAGGTTGGAAAACACTGCGCTATACATATTATTTTAAGTCATATGACTTTGTTCCTATTGATCATACAAACCAGGTCAGGTGCATCCAAAATAAAAATGAAAAATTAAATGTATACAAAATGTATAGTCATTGATTAAATTTTCTTAATTTTTTTTAATACTGCGTCTCACCACCTGTTTGGTTTATACACCTATGTACTAATTACACTAATGGGCTAGGGATTAGTAAGTCTTAATTAGAGGAAATGCACCCGAATTTGCGTGGAGGGAGAGCGGAGAACCATTTAGGAAAAACCACCCTCAGTGCACTCAACCCGGGTCGATCTTCTACGTCCTTAGCAGTTCAACAAGAAAGTAGCGCGTTAGACCACGCGACCACCGAAGTGGGTTTAGTTAAATTATTAATATATTGATATTTTACCAAGCCCTTCTTTGACCTATATTATTTTGACCAATGTTAACGGACCAGTTGTCTAGATTTGTTTTAATAGTGATAATTTTATCCAATTTCGATAAAACTTGGTACGCACACAGTTCTTTTTAAAATTAGCATTAAAATATTACTTATTTACACTTATAATCTATATTAAGAGCGTGCATCACATGCCAATCAACTTTGTGATACATTCGGTTAGAAATCATATGTTTACACAAACACTACTGCATTTGGATTTAAAAAAAATGTATATATATATATGTGGTCTATTGGTAATCTATTTACATCCATTCCAGCACATTTTTTAAAATTGTATGCATCTAAAAACTATTTGAAGAGACCCCCACCCGGCACATGTTTGAAAATTGAATACAATTATAAGTTATTTTATGCAAGTCTTTAAGCTTCAATTTCAAGAATATTGGTTAGGTATGGAATTCAACTAGAGGGAGGCTAATTTATTCCAGGAGAGCCAATGTCATCCCCCTTCACCCCACTCTCTGGTTTCGCCATCACTAATTTGGAGTAGTCCCTACCTCAATTTCGGAAATTAGATTCTTTGAAAAGCTATTTAGAGTAGTCCTTCCTCCTGATATTTTTTTAAAATGTTGATGCTCCAAAGAACTATTTGAAGTAGTCAGTCCTCCTTTGGGAAATTTTTGAAATCCGGATGCCTCTAGAGTCGAGAAGATATTTTAAATAGACCTCACCCTGTTTTTGTTTTGTTTTTTTGGTTTTTCAATTTCGATTTTCTGCAAGTTATTTGAAGAGATCTTACCTCAGATATATTTTTTTAAATTTGAATGCTGCTATAAACTATTTAGATTGCTCCTCGCCTGAGCTTTTCTCAAAAATCATAGGCCTTTAGAATCTATTATAAGTGGTCTTCACCCGTTGATATTTTGAAAATTGGATCTTCTTAGAAGTTATTTGAAATAGTCCTCGTCTGGATTTATTTTATAAATTCCTTTAGGATATATTTGAAGTGCTCTTATACGGCAAAGTTTTTGAAAATCAAGAGCTTTCAAACACAATTTGTAGTGCACCTCGCGTAAAAATTCTTCAAAATTACATGCACCTAGAAGATATTTGGAATGGCCCTCCCCTATTTTTTTATTTATTTTTTTAAAATTTGGATGGCTCTAGAACAGGTATGTCAAACGTGCGGCCCGATTCATTATTCTATGCGGCCCGTGGACCTTTTTATGAACCAACATACAATGTGACCCAATTCGTATTTTTATAAAAAGTAAAAGGAATACAACATTTGATATGACATTTGGAATTTGGTCATTATTTGCTGAAATATATTAAGTAAGGTTGGTGTACCAAATTTTACTCAATACGCACTAAGGATCGATTCCCAAAAATGGTTAAATTTGCGCATCAAGTATGTACAATATTTGTCAGCACACAAACACCCGAACGATCACATTTACCGATACACATTTGTCATCTCTTTTGAACAAGAGATCTAAATCCGCTCATACACTCGATACAAATATAAAAAAATTAAAATTTTGGGGTAAAAAATATAAGGTAAGTATTAACATTTTGTGTAATCTTAATTTTATTTTTGCTATGGTAAGGATTTTAAATTGAGATTATCCCATTTAAGATGCTGACAATATTGAACTTTCTGAAATGCGTCCCCCTCATTATTTTAAATGTTCAATGCTGCCCTTAAGGTCAAACGACTTTACACGCCTGCTTTAGAAGCTATTTAGAGTGCTCCGCGACAGATTTGTTTTTACAGATACCTTAAGAAACTATTTGGAGTGGTCTTCACCAGCAATTTTTTCTCAAAATTGAATGCATCTAGCAGTTATTTGGAGTTTAATTTAAGGTCATCTTTCAGCTTCATATTCGATAGTATCAGATTTTTAAATACTTATATATCGGAGAAGGCATATTTATTACAGGGGGAAAATTATTTCTAGGAGGGGCAGTGACCCCCTATACCTCCCGGTTAAGCAGCCACTGCAGATGCAATGTGTTAGAGTTATTTTTTTTATTTTCTTCAAATGATACCATTTTTCCAATGTTTTTAGAGGTAATAGAAAATATTGTTATCATTGAGCCTTATAGTATACCATCTATTAAAATTGTATTTTTTCTAAGCCTATATTATATACATCTCTAAAAACCCAGACTTCAAACACGAATGTGTCAGAAAACCTTGAAAAAATACCAATACTTAATTTTTATTTAAATATAAACTAAACTAATCTAGTATTGTACCATAAAATTAAAAAACCCAATAAATATCTCATCTCGTACCACTCTTTTTAAGTTATTGTGACCAAAATACAATCATACATCATATTTTGAAGCCTCTTACGCATTTCATACTGTATTAATAAATTAATTTTGCATATTAATGTGAACGAACATTTTTATTACTAAGTTTATTATTTTTTCATTAGGTGCTTGGAATGGATAATGAGATGCGGAAATGATATTTTCCTTGAACTCAGCGACAAACAGTTGAAGTGGAAATCTATATGTGTTAACCATTTTGCACAAGACCAGTTTAAAAATTGTTTTCTTAATTCGTTGAATTTTAATGCTCTACCATTCCAATTCACATTAAATGAACAGGATCAGAAATTTCTAGTTGTACCCGTTTCCGGAAAGAATGACTTGAGTGAAATACCTCATTCCCTTACTTTTACATCTTCTTCACCAAGAGAAACAACCTCTAAATTCATTTTAGAACCAAAAACATCGTGGAGGGTTAAAACTGCATCAAACAATGCTGAGAAAAATACTTCTGAAGGTGAAAATGTACCTAATTAATGGGAATTATCAACAAAATCTATAACTAGTAATAAAACATCATAACTCCCAGAAAAGCAAAACTGATTAAGAAACTACGTGCTCACACATGCCAACTGAAACGTAAAAGAAATCAGTTATTTTTTCACAGGCGAAATCAACGCAAATTATCGAGGGCAGATCTTCTATTAAATTTGAGTCAACATGTAACTGGACTTCCTTTTATATTCATTAAAATGCAAATTAATCACTCAAGACGAGTAGCATGGTCACAGGATGTAAAAGCAATGTCAATGTCAATGCAATGTCAATATTTTATAGGTCTCCACCAGTGTATAGACAATTCTTGAAACAAGGATTCAAGTTGCCAAGTGAAAAAACCACTAGAGAATGGGTCAATATAATTAACCTAACAACAGGAATGTCCTCTGAAGTGAAAGAAAATCTACGAGTAAAATCAGAGAGTATATCAAAGCCAGAAAAACAACGTGTGCTCTTATCTGATGAAATGCCAATCAAAAGATGGGTTTCCTATAACTTCAAGAATGATATTGAGGAGGGGAGACAAGATTTTGGTCCACTAGGAAGAAACAAAGTTTGGCAAATAACCCTCTTGTCTTTATGGCCAAAGGTTTTCTTTATTCTGGGAAGCTACCCGTGTCTTATTTTTTTTCATCGGAGCCTGTTAAATATTTGGACTTATTGCTACTAACTGACATGATGTGAAAGACACTAATAGGTCTAGGATTTAACGTTAGAGCTACAGTTTGTTATCAAGGCACTTCAAATAGGAAAGCTCTTGAGCATTTAGGAGTTACTGTAGAGCAACTTTTTATTTGGTTAAATAATAGAAAGATTTACAGTTTGTACGATGTTCCGCATTTACTTAAATGCGTGCGAAATAACTGGTTAACAAATGATTTTAAAAATAGGCGATGATATTGTTTCCTGGAGAATTATAGAAAAGATGGCATCAGTTAACAAATCTTGTGAAAATTCTAGAGCATCAACAAAATTGAGTGATTGTCACATTCATTCAAGACCATTTGAAAAAATGAGCGTCAAACTGTCATCTCAAGTATTTAGCAATGCTGTATATGTATCTCTAATGACTTTAGCAAGCTCTGCTAATGATCAAGATAGAAATATTGTTTGCATTGCTAACTTTGTAAGTCGTATGAATGACTTGTTCTACCATTTAAATAGCAAGTCTCTATACAATCCTAATCCAAATCGAAGAGCACTTTCCAGTTCAAATCCCCAAGTGGAAGAAAACTTAACTTCATGTTTGGATTGGATAAAAACATGGAGCTTTGCTGATAATAAAAAGAGTCTACCACAAACTTCTATTAACTTCCAAATTACATTTACAAGCATTTTATTACTTTGGCATGATCTTAAAAATGAAGGAATTTCCTACCTGATTACATCCCGCCTCCAACAGGACCCATTAGAAAACCTATTCTCTGTCTTAAGATATAAATGTGGTAATGATAATAAACCTGCTGCAGAAAAATTTCGAGGAAATATGGAACACACAATGTCAGTAAAATTTACAATTCCTTCTCAGTCAGCTAATTGTGGAATGGATGATGATTTTAATTTGGTGTTTTCTTCCATCACATTGCCAAACAATGGGAACACATCACTAAATGACTCTTCCGATTCAAAACAAAGTACAAGCTCAAAAAAAAAAAATTGTTTGACAGAGAAATCAATGTGCTACTGGGTGCTCTTGATGCAGGTGCCTTAGAAGTTGAACACTTTAGTAATACAATGAAAACATATCCCATTAGGAATCATAATGGCAATGGAAATGAAAACACAATATACAATTCTGCTTCACAAATACCACTGAGAAACTCGATTGTTTAGTTCAACTTCACAAACATCAGTTGGTGATATTAATACTACTCAGGCTGCACGCAGCTACATAATGGTAGTGTAAAAGGAAAACTAACGCCATTATCAGCAGCCAATTCTAATATGGAAAACACAACTGATATTTCTCTTACACAACTATTGGAAGATAACGCCACATATTATTTTTCAGGTTATGCTGCCAAACAATGTTTGAAAAAATGTAAATGCCTGACTTGCAAAGAAAAATTCCTGGATCAAAATTCTCACGTTTATTTCCAAGCCCAAAGGCTTATTCATTTTAGAGCATACAAAACTACAAAGTCTTCAACAGACTCGGACCTAGGACAACTAACTCAAGCCTCTGCTGAATTATGGAGTTTATGTAAGTTCCAGTTACAAAAATGTGTGGAAATCTACGACAGCATTTGTCATGAAAGCCAACTTTTAGAAATTATTACAAAAGAAATGATCTCTAATACTATGAAATATTTTCCTACTTGGTTTATGGAATATGAAAATCACAAACAGTATTTATTTAAAATGTATTCTAATAGCCAGAGAAAGGCATGGGCTTAAGTGGTTGTCAAGATCTACAAGAGACACCAAAATAAAACTGATAAATGGTGGTAAAGAACATCCGTACTTAAAAAAACTGACGAACAACTAACGGACAAGTAACTAGTCAGTTACTAAAATCTTACTATTTAATTTAAAATTAATTGGGTTATATTATTGACCTAGTCATCGTAGCACAAAAGCATTGATAGAATCTATTAGGGGTTTTGCGAAACTCAAAAAGTTTGACTTGCTTCACCAATAAACATATTGAAAGCTAAAATACTTAATTTATGTTCACTTATCGCAAGCAATAAAGAATAATTATCAACAACATATTTGAATTTCGACTCGGTTCCTAGAGTATTACATACATTCAATTCAAGATTGCTTCAAATTGGAAAACAAATTTACTTCGCACACTCCTCTAACAGAGAAAATTATGTTTATTTACAATTCTTGGACTTACTTGATGTCTGTGCCAACTATATTAGCCTACAACCTCTACAAGGTTTTTTGTCACAGATATTGTGCATATTTTAATTATTCATTCTCTAATTTGGGAAAGTGATTTTTTTTTAACTCTCAACCTATTAGAGGTACAATTAATTACATAATGTAGGCCTACTATTTGTCATGAAATATTTAAGTGATAAACTTGTGTTCGTTATTGAATATTTAATTCCACTGATTTAAAATTGGGTGCATTAACAATGTATATTAATATTAGTTATCATGAAAATTATGCTTATTTTAACCATTTCATTTTCAGATTAATTAAAGCTTTGTATAAAATTAAAGACATTTCAGATTGTTTCGTTGAAAATGTTGCGAGACATATTGAAATTAAAATAACTTGATATTTTAAAAATATTCATTCTTCATCATTGGTTTGAAGAAAGGGACCAAAGGAATTATAAGGCACGATTAAAAAAATAAAATATGAATTTAAATCTATTTACTAATCTTTAATTAATCTATATCATATCAGATAGCATGTTTAAATTATTTATTAATAATATTATTTTTAATATATTTGTTATGCATAGTTTATAAAAACATATTAAGTTAATATTAGTTCCAATTCTTATTAAAATAATTTATTTGTCAAAATGCATCATTCATAATTAATATAAATGTACTAGCAATGTTTTAGCTTAAACTTAATTTCTAATGAAAACAATGTTTATATTTTTTACAAATATCACTTTTAATTGAGTTTCATATGTATTATTTTGTGTCAATATTGTATTTATTCATTTCATTTATTTAGGTGTCAATATTGCTATTATAATGTTTAGATGTACATGATTAAGTTTAAGGAGCTTTTTTTGCCTTAAGGTGGGGATGTAGGAGATGCGAGAAAAGTTGTGTTTTTCAGTTTATATAGCAAAACTTTTTTGGTCAAAATAAATGGAATATTGCTTTAATAGAAACATAGAGTTTAATTTCCTCCACATGGTGATATTGATAGTTCTTGAATATCTGTCAGTGGTGTCCTGGAATTTAATGACAGTTCTCTTCATTTAAAAGGTATTTTTAGATAATACCGCCATGCTTATGACAGATATTCAACAACTATTGACATCAGCATATTTTATTTATTTAGGCCAAAAAATTGTTTTGATATAAAAACTGAACAATGTTTTTTTCCTCGCGTCTCATACATTCCCACTTTAAATGTCGTGTTTGTATTAGTTAATTAATTAATTGCCAAGGTGTTTTCATTGTAGAGCTTTTGTGTTTTTGATGTTCTACCTTATATTAACATAATCTAATAAACTATATCTTATGTATCTTTTATTAAGCTCTTTACGTTTCAAGATAAAAAGAGAAATGTGACGACTTTTTCTGTTTGTTTCTTCGTAACATTTGGACAAATTGATATATTTCAACTAAAATCGAAATAAACATAGGCACCCAAGAGGGACAAAATATTTTTATTTTCGATCTAACTTTAGTCTATTATTTTGGGGCAAAAATGTCCAAAGTAAAAAAAAAACTATTTTAATCACGTATGGCGCTATAAATCTAATATCAACGTTGAAATTATACTTATCAAAATTAGCATGTATTTATTTGAACTGCCATTCGATAAAGTAAATATATTTAAGTGTGTCCAATATATTTTAAAATATGAAATACCATTGTACCCGCTGGTACTCCAACATTCGAGCCCTGACCTCTTTGATCAAAGCCAGGCGATTAACGCTGCTGGTTTGTAAGGGTTTGAATAAAACTGTAAATACAATAAACTGGGACTCGTACCCCCTATCCCTCCTATAGAAAGTGGTTGTGCTCGTGCCTGCGTTTATTATCCAAGTGTCTGTTATAAGTCTATTGTGAATGCCACCCCTCCCCCCCCCATCATCGCAAAACCACTACGGACCATACTTTAACTCAATGAATGATGAAAATGAAGGTAAACATAGACAACACTGTAAGAGACTGGTTGCCACAGTAACATGACACTTCCAATGAAACCAAAAGTTGAGACACTAGGTTCGGAGCGGTCACTTGACGGAACTAAAATTATAGAGACTTGGTGGAAAAACCACCCAAAAAAACTTAACTGAATATTTTAACCTTCGATGTCTTCTCTATAGTATACATTTCTCTATGGGAAGACCGACAAGTCACCTTTTCAGTGATAGAGATTCAAATACAATAATTTCTCACGTCGATGGCTAAGTGAACTAAGGCACCAGACCAGTGGTTTACAACCTGGAAGTCGTGGCCCCATTTAGGGTCGTGGCATATAATCGGGTGGGGTCGCATTGCTGGTTGAGGTTATAGCGTTATGTTTATTTTTGTAAATTGACTATTATTATTATAGGAAGACGCTAAACTCAAATGCAGTAGACATGTAAGTGGTTAAAATGACAAAAACTGTTTGGTTACTAAATAGTTTCCTTTTGGTTAACTAACTCAGACACTTGCTTGTTGACTTAGTTTGAAGTAGTAATCTTGTGTCTAAGCGAGTGGCGTTGCTATCATAGCTTTCTAAATACCCACTGGGTTCGTTTATTCTCTTTTGAGACATCTTAGTCGCATTAATATAAACAATATATATAATTATATATATATATATATAAATAAAGTAGTTTATAAGAATGAAATCAAACCCGTAGCCTTAACGTCCCGCTCGTTTGATTTAACTGATGAGGTCAGGATTCATATTCTAACTGAGGGTTCTTTGAATTTCTGCAGTAGAAATGGTATTATGGGCACTTTATGGGACATATCTGGTTTTATTTGAACCGAAAGAAAAAAGTTATTAAATGTTAAACAGTTGAATAAACATTTGGTAAATATTATCAGAGTTAATGTTTCTGGCACTTACCCAGGGACTTCAGAACAAAGGGGTTGGAGGGCATAAATCCACCCTCTTTATATTTTTGGGGGCTTGGACTATATTAATCCTTCCCAATATTTTTCACGTGTATTTGAAAAGCACGTATGGAATTATTTTAAAATATTGTTTTACTAACAAACTTATATCACACCATGCATATTGTGGGAAATTAATATTATGTCAAGTAGTTTAATACAACAAGAAAAATAAAAATACCTATCATAAAATCCATCACTACCACCGTGGTAATTGCAATACTTAAATATTTATTGAAAAGGGGCAGAAATGGGGCCCTATCTTCCCTTTATATTCCCCAATAATTTATTTTGAAAGACTTTACAAAGCTTTACACTATAATCTGCAAACCAGAGAGGTGAACTATACTCTACTTCTCTTACTTTGAGAAGAACACGCTGAGACAATTTTTAAGCTCTAAGGGTATGCAGGCTTATGTTACTGGATAAGAATTGTCACTATTGTGTGCATGGGTGTTATTACTTTATTAACTTCAATAAAATATGGCAAAAATTAGCAACACTGAATGGTTGAATTTGGCAGAATTGATTTGACATTCTCTTTCCTCTTCAATAATGGTAAATTAAGAATGAATATGAGGTTGATTACCATGTAGGTCCTAATATATTTGCCTCAAATATACGAATAATACTGATTTGTTTTACTTTTTATTCAAAAGTGTTTTAGAACATAATTATATCTTTATATTGTCCATTTACATTATGTATACATACAGCGTCGGCCTGGCTCATCTTCATGCCCTAGGCTAATACTTGAGAGCCCCCCTACCCCCCACCCTTACAACCCATGTTGATCAAATGTATTTTTATTATAAAATTTAAAAATAAATTACCAAAGACAATTTGTTTTTAGTATTGATTCCAATAATAATAATATACCCCACTAAACCAAAACTAAGATTCTTGACAGGGGAGTAACATTCAAACTAATATAGGTAATCAAATAAAATTTGTAACTGCACTTATACAAAATAAGCTTAAAAATATCTAACTTAAATGTCAGAACTAAAACTAAATACAAATATTCAGCTGATTGAAATAACTTTAGTTCAAACCGTTAAAAATAAATACAAATGCACAGCTTAGTAAATATAAAAAAGAAAAAATAATACATCACTACCTAGTGGGGTGTATGGGTACAATATGACCTTTGACCCCAACGCTGATTGGTTGGATTTGATCACGTGACCACACCCCCTCGCTCTCTGATTGGTTGTTGGTTTTCCCCTCCCTTCCCCCTCGCTCTCTGATTGGCTGGTGGTTTTCCCCGTCCCCTCCTCCTGACCCTCTTTCCGGTGTTCCAAACATGTTGGTTCTTGTCCAAACTTGTTAGTTTCTGTCCCATATTTTTTTATTTGTGCTCATTGGTTATTTATTCATTGGTTTTTTTATGTCTCGGTAGGATTGGGACGGGGAGTCGGAGCTTTTTATTTATTTATTGGCGTGCAGTTTACAGTGTCGGGCGCAGGAACCATGAAGCACGAACCTCTCCTGACGGAAGCGTAGCGTAGAATGCGACCTCTGACCAGCTAGAAGCTGTTCGCCGCCCTTTCACTTCCAGGAACACACGACACAAACCTTTCCCAACGGCCGCTTAGCGTAGAGTGTGAAAAATGGTTCCCCTGCCTTGAGACCCCTTTCACTTCCCCTCACTCCCCGCACCTTCAAGGCATATGTCGCAACCACCTATGTGGAATTGGTTTAGCCCAGTATCGCAACCCGGTGACAGTTTGGCAGCTCAACAAGACAAGAATAGATCACGACCTTGAATGATGTCATAATACACCAACCCCCTTCCCCCTCATTGGTGTCGCAGCCTCTCCCTCACCCCTATGTGGTAATGGGTTTTCCAGGTGTCACAAACTGGCACCAGTTTGGCGGCTCGACAAAACAAGAATAGATCACGATCCTGAATGATATCGTAATCCCTATGTAGTAATGGGTTTTTCCCGCAAACGTTGACACAGCTATGGCCTTGGAATGCTGAGTCAGGGGCCTCTATCCCCCACCGCTAAAGTTTACTAAAATTGGTTGTATGGTATCGTCCGTCCACATTTGCGGATATAAGTATCAGCCATGCACCGTTAAGTAAAAAATGTTCCGGCGCTGGTGACTAGTAACAATACACCTCTTAGAACCCCGACCTCCACTGCCAGGGTTACACGCACCCTTTTCTGGCTAAACGTCTATATAATAATTATGATAATGCGGTAGGGATGATTAATAAAATGTTTCAGAGGGAGAAATACCTACAGCCTACATGGTGGGGGATTCGATTTCCCCCTTTCAGAATTAGATGAGCCTGTCATTTAGATGGCGTGTACACAAGGGTTCGAACCTCGATATCTTTAGCACGGCTAATGTCTGCTAGAACGGTCGTACTTCCAGCACCCCACCAATTTGCCGGCCGACCAGGTAGAATGTGTACCCGCATTGGCTTCAAGCGTCGCTCATCGGCCGTCTAGTGACGCCTTGGACCATGCGACCAGCGATGCAAGTATACAAATTTAGACGGTGTGCACACCGGGATTCGTACCTAGATATCTCACTCCACCCCCTCCCCCCGGCAATGGGTTTTCCTGGCATCGCAAACCTGGTGCGACAAGCCAAGTCAAGACAAGAATAGAACACGACCTTGAATTATGTTGCAATGGGTGACTGGCGCTAGTTTGGTGGCTCAACCAGACGAGTCGAGACATGAACAGATTGTGACCTTGAAGCCGTGAGCTAGGTCATTAACCCTGGCAACCCTCCCTTAAAATGGGTTTTCCCGATGACGTCATCACACTGTCACAACCCAGCGCCAGTCTGATGGCTCGACAATCAAGTCGAGACAAGAATAGATCACAACGTTGAATGATGTCGCAATAGGTGACTGGCGCCAGTTTGGCGGCTCGACAAGACAAGTCAAGACAAGAATAGATCACGGGGTCACTGACCTTGCTCATCTCGTACCACGTGACGTCACTCGCGGGAGGAAGGGAGGGGTGTATATATAGGGGGGCCCACTTGGTCGTCTATTTATAAGCGTTTGTAGAGTGGTTCAAGATGGACAAGTTACAGCAGTTGGCAAATAATGTTGACGCCGTGCAGATCATGAAATTGTGTGATCTAACCGTCGATCAAGAGTACTCGATGGATAAATTAAAAGTTGTCAATACAAAGTTAAGAAGACGTCTAATAACTTATCTAGATGGCGAGTTTAGTGTATTTTTATACTGTCGTTTTGGTACTTTAACAGATGAATATGTATGCGAGCTTAATAACGAAAAATTGTTATTTACCTGCGCCTGAGTAAAACCAGGTTCACCTACCATTGTGAACATTGAACGTGTTTAAGAGTCAAGAAGCTAACAACAACAACAACAACACCATCGGGCAGCTGAGCAGTTAATACATTTGCACCTTATCGCACGGTGGACTCTACAAACCACACAGTACGTTTAGCTCTCAGGTACGCTCACCATGCTTAGAACCGGCCATTTTAATTCAATGTTTGTGGGTCATACGATTGTGGGTCGTGCCTATATGACTGTAGAAATTATTCACAGTGTGGCTGTGAGCGATAGACATGTAATTTACAAAGTAGTGAACGAAGAGAGAGAGGAGCGAGGTTACATCTAGTTCTGTGACTCTACCTGTCACATGATAAGAGCGACTGAAGTACTACCCTACGAGAGAATCGAGGAAACTTACCTGTGTGATATGACTTGTGCTGTGTACAATTTCCGCCAAGGGGACGTTGTGGCCGTGTTGCCCAGGCCTCCACCACCCTTCCGGGATCCATACCACCCACCACAACCCTTCATGACGTCGTAGCCACCGCGCCTACCCCCAGAGTCACCAGCGTACCCGCCACCAGAGTCACCCGATTACCCACCGCCAGAGTCGTCTGCCTACTAGACATCAGAGTACTCACAGCCAGAGTCGCCCGCGTGCCCATCACCAGAATCATCTTCCTACCAGACATCAGAATACTCACCGCCAGAGTCGTCCGTCTACCAGACATCAGAGTCAGCAGAGTCACCCGCGTGCCCACCACCAGTGGCGGAGGAGGTAAAGTCCGAAGAACCCGTAAATCTCGAGGATTTAACAATGTACAAATGTTAAAATTATAGGTGAAATGGCCGATGACTACATAATCGGTCTGGGCAGTTTCGGTAACGTCTTCCTTCCAAAGTCTGCATATTATTTGGATTGTAAGCAATTTAAATCTAAAGCACGCTGAATGATGTATCTTGGAGGACAAAGTGTGATTTTTAAATGTGAATTAATAAACTAGGCAAGCTCATGTTGTCGTAGCGCTCTGCTAACGTCATCAGAGCTTGTGGTGACATTTTGAAAAACGTTAGAGGGGGAACGCTGTTTGTGAGTACAGAAGCGTTACCGCTTGAGCGAGAGTGTTTTTTTCTTCCAGGAATATTTCTTTTGCTGCATCTCCACTTTCCATTATGTCATTTAAATGCGGTATTTGTAAGGGGCCTACACAAAGCTCTCCAACCTTATTCGACACAAACATCAATGTCATAAACACCTACAAATCTTGCTCACCAGGATGCCTGTTGGGACGAGGGAGTATTGTGAAGTCCGTTAGACCTGATCGAGAAAGAGGAATACAACCTTGTCAAGTGCTTAAACGAATTTGAGTAAAACAAAAGTTATAACGTTGTTNAAGTGCTTAAACGAATTTGAGAAAAACAAAAGTTATAACGTTGTTCTATCGGAAGAGCACCAATAAACCGAACGTTATTGTGCTTGAGGGTGTTGGAAGAGTAAACTTGCCCAGTAAAAACATTGTAAACATTGTCAATAAGCATGTCCTGAACTATTTTGGAGGTGACTCCTACTCATTTTCTAGATGGTAAATATTATATTCTCTCCTGATGTTTTTTATTAGGTAAAAGAGTGATTATATGTTTTTTCTTGCTATCACAATTGTATAATTCATGTTTCACTCTAATCTTAATTACTTGTATTGGTCAAAAGGCCTAAATAATACTGCTTCTTCCAAAAAAAAACACTCTATGTTGTTGTTGTTGTGGCTTCACGTTATGAATGTTTTTAATTAATTTATTGGTGATTATCAATAAAATAACTAGCAATAAAATATTGTTATTTTTTCTTTAAATCCCTAGAATATGTTGGTTGGAGAATCAAAGACAAGAAGGAAATGGCAACATTTCCATATTAATTTATAAATTGTTGAGACTTTAGATTGATAACCAAAGAGAAAGTAAAAAGATTTAATTGTTTTGTTTTGAATGTTTTCACTAATCCATAATGCTTGAAAATGCGCTTCTAAGCTAAATAAACTTGTATTTATAGGATAGGAGAAGGGGTGTTTGGGTGTAGACATTAAAACACAAATATAACAGTTTATAATAATTATTCATTTACACAAATAAAAAGTTTTACAAATATAGCTCACACACCATGAAAATTATACTTGGAATATTTATTTACACAATTCAAAGTTTTTACAAATATATCTCACATCATTAAAAGTAAACACGGAAAAATATTTATTTACACAAATCAAAGTTTAAACAAAATATCTTACACCACGAAAAGTATACTTGGAATATTTATTTAAACTAATAAAAGTTTTAGAAATAAGGCTCACTCCATGAAAAGTAGACTTTGATTATTTATCTACAAAAAAATGATAGTTATAGAATATATATATATTATAGAAACAGTAATCAATTTATTGAGCTTGTTATGCCTTCCTACATACACCTCCTGTCGTAGCCTTCTCTTGGGCACCATCTCTCGTACCCACCTCCGTACGCCTTGTCGTGAGCCCCACGTTGCGACGCCAATTGTTATGATAATGAATGTTTGGAGATAATAAATGATTCTTATGGGAAATAAAGTTTCTTAGTCATTTATTCAATTATTTCAGCCTTGCTAAGGTGTTAGAAAAATGATCATGATTGCTTGTACGCAGGATTACATTATTTGTTTCGATAAAAGAACTTAAAGGTTGTTTTATTAATTGTTGCGCGTTTAACACTCGCACATTACAAAAACACGTCCGTTCCGAACGAAGGATGATATCGAAGAGCAACCAACGCGGATACTGATTTTAGAATCTCAGTCCAATGGAATATTCTAACATAGGACTGGGAGCTTTTAGAACAGGAAGCCGTCACTAAAAAACCTCCACGTCAGGCGAATGCATTAACTCACTGAAGTTAGTTGAACTGGCTGATGCCTTCTACCTTCAGGGTGTTAACTTAACGACAAAAATAACTAGTACTTTCTTAGCTAGAATCTGGTGATTTACTATGAATGAACGTAATTTATGCCTGAAGTAATATAATACAAAATTCAAATAAAAGCAACATATGTATAATATAGAAAATTAAAAGGAGAATATTGTCAATGCTTTCAAATATACTTTAGGGTCAAATCAAGGTCGTTACAAGCTCGTGGCTGGAATAGTTTCCTCGGTAATAAATTAAAAAGTCCATTTTAGAGAGTATTTGAATATATATACAGATGGTTTCAATTTAAAATATGTATAAGGAAAATATTGACTAAAATTAAAATATATTGAACATCTTATTCTTTTTCACTATAAATAATCTGGTAGGTGAAGGATTGTGCTGACGGTAAAAAAATTTAAAAAGTATCCCGGATGCATAAAATAAATCAATAAGAAAATATGAGTGTTTTCATGCAGAAATAATTA
The DNA here is from genome assembly GCA_902151455.1 of Timema bartmani. Classification (NCBI taxonomy): domain Eukaryota; kingdom Metazoa; phylum Arthropoda; class Insecta; order Phasmatodea; family Timematidae; genus Timema; species Timema bartmani. The sequence goes on along the minus strand of CABFWB010005641.1, from coordinate 18,934 downwards.
TGAAAAATCTCACATCTTTGAAAAATGGTATGTCAGTGGAATTATCTAGATTGAAAGAAAAAAAAAGATGATTATTCAGCCCGTTAAATAATCACCTTTAAGTCGTAGCGAGCGCATTTACAAGGACTCTGATACCCAAACGGCAACGTATTATAATCATCGGCTATCCACCGTTTGGTCTACACTGGCCGGTAGACTTTATTCTGCGAAACGGTACATACAGTCGCAAAACCTTTTGTTAAAATTTTTGCGGTATCTGAATATATCTTTTCACGGCCTGTTCGGTGACCATCCTTTCAAAACGTCAAAATTAACGTCGTTCCGGTTGCCGTAGTTTATGGTGATCCCGCGGACCTGGCATACTGTTTGTGTTTTGGCAGGATCGCCACCAACACAAACTCGGTACGCGTAATTTTTGGGACCACCAGATAAAAAGGCAGTAATGTAGCTTCCCGGACCGTAATCTTGAAGTTCGTCAGTAAGGTCACCTAAAAAGTATCCGGTCGGTGGACTCCAATCGACGGGGCGTTCCGTGAATATAACGCTATCTGTATCGTGATTTAAAACGTGGTCACCCAATTTTTCAACGATGCTGTATAAGTGCAACCTAGCCATAGCAGTCGTGTAGCATGCCACCGCCATACTCGTGTTAGGGTCAGAGCGCAACGCGTCACGCGCATCCTTGTAATTGAGGAACATAACCTCAACATTTACATCAATGACGCTGTTAACAGTGATATACGAATCCGTCTAGTACTAGTGGATGCCCTGATAGTCGTTGAATACGGCTACGTGTGGCAAATTGGGTCTTTGCCCAAACTTTCTCCATAGCAAATTTAAAAAGAGTTTAGCCAAAGTGCGGAGACCAGGGTTTTTACAAACAGAGTCGAAATCGAGTTTTATCCCTTCCCTATCCTTGTAGTTTTGAATGTAAGCTAACTTCTCATCTTGTGAGGTAGAGCATTGGCAATTCTCTGTCTTCTTGTTTGATTTTCAAAAAGTATCAATGTACCCGTGAAACAATCCGCCAGAACGTGTCTGATGATCGTAAAAGGATACATTGTACTCCCACACTTCGTGTACAGCTTCAACGGTGTAGCCTTTCTCAACGGTTTTCCGGATCTCGTCAATCACCCAGACGACTGTCAACCAGCGATCTTTTTTGTCACTATGCTGACACTCACCTTCGTTTTTTTCCTCCCCGCATTTCCTGCACAAGATGAAAATTTACTTGTCGTGCATTCGTGTAGGCAATACGGGCAAGGATAAATCCCGTGGAGGCGTCACGGAAACTTTGGCTATGCCTTCTACTTGATCTACAGATGGACAATTTGATTCCAAGTGAATTTTAGGGTTGCCGATAGGATTTTTTTTGTACTTGCAAACTTAATGGTACAACGAACACACATCCAAGTACTTGATCTTCTCTCCACAAGAAAGGTCTGCTTCGTGGAAGAATTTGATACAATATGTACGCCTGCCAAAGAATGCTTTCCTGGGGCTGAGAGGCTCCTTGCTGTACACCTCGTAATGGAGTACAAATTGTTTCAAGTCCTTGTCTGTGAGTTTCATCGCATTAAACGTACACCTCCACATCTCTACGACCGTGTAGCCAGCATTCTTTAATTTCTGCAAACAAGTCATGGTCGCTTCATAGCGCGTCTCCATGGTCTCGTGGGGACTTTTTTTAAAGGGGTGGTCCTGTCAGGATAACAGAGAGAGCATCTGTGCCAATAACAGCCCCAGAACTGGAAGATGGTGGTGGTATCTCCAGCTTTAACAACGCCGTCTACACGTTGCCCTAACACATATTCCTCGTGGCAGCTACCTGCATGAAGGATAGAGACACCGAATTGGTGGGCCTCCCAGCAGAGCCATTGTACGGCGACGTGCGACTGTTTGTCTGCAGGCCGGTAACCACCGTTAGGGATGATACCGATGGTATTTTCCTTAAGGTGACTTTGGTGGTAAACCAACACGGCCGCTCTTGCGATCGTACATGCCTCTCTGAAAGGATTCACCTTTGCTTTTTCCATTAGCATGTCTCTAAACTTTAGGCAGGCCTTCCGTAGGATCTGAAAATTCTCACGCAATACAGTTCCCACTCGTGGTTAAAATCAAAGACATAATTTTCTTTGACTATCGCGTCATACCACTTCTCAAAGTGCTCCTTTCCCTCAACCGACATCTCACCGATGCCGTATTCCTCCTTTAGCGGCAAGGTACCTATAAACCCCGCGTTTTATAATTTATTGAAAAAATGGGGGAAATGTCCCTTGGCAAAAGACTCGTCCAAGCCGAATGTCTTGGTCATCTTAGACAACGACATCAGGAGACAGTTCAGTGAGTCAACAAAGTGGAGCGTGCCGTAACGCATGGACATGATTTTCCCACCTTTCATTATGAGCTCTGGAGCCCATTTTTTTACCTCCATCATATATTTAAAAATAAAATTCCTATCATAGCCCTTGGAATTATGGCCTAGGAGGCTGATATCCATAAATTTTGTTGCATTAATTTGCTCTATAAATCCGAAATTTGGCCATTGTGGCATTACCCTTGAATTTGCGAGTCCTATCTCCCCCACATTCGGTTCAATGATGGGTATTTATATCGATATGAAGGCAGGCCTTCCAGCATGTCTGCACGACACAGATATTAGTTTCGTGCATGTACGTGTTGACCGCACCTTGAAGAAGCGTTTCTTTTCTGCATTCAAAATCATTGAATACAAACATGAAATTACTCTTTTCCAGTGACGGCTTGGATGGGGCTTGCTTCATATAGCAAGAATGACTAAAAGGACGATGGGTCTCGCATACTCTACAAAAAGTCTCATAACACCTATGTAAATAATTTTATCTTTCCAAGCTGAAAAATTGCCCGCATACCTCACAAATCTTTTTGACATCACAGACCGACATGTGACTTCTGAAAAAACCGGAACGTTTATGGTTATCAAAATATGTTTAGTTTATGAACCAACGCCCACAGTCTTTACAGGTCACAGTTTGACCTCTACTGCAGACTGGTTTAGCGTAGCACTTTTTGCATGCGGATACATATTTGTGCTCATTCTTATGATCAAACGGCACACGACACTCGCGGCAAAAGTATGAGCACTTAAAGGCGGCTGTCAAGGATGTTATGACATCAATATGGTTTTGCTTTTCATCGTTAAAATACAAGTCAAGGTAGCCCTTAATGGAATGTTCGGAAGGATTATGCTCCTCATATAGGACTTGTCTCCCCTTTCATTCCCTAAACACTGTGATTTTGTATTCGGAGATGTATGTTTGAAATTGTTTCAGTTAATTTATTCCACCACCTTTCAAAAGATTCACATGGGCATCACGGCATAAATCTTCTGCTTAGTATTTTTGAATAGGACGACCCAATTTGATTTGTCTAAAGGTGTTCACGTCCATACATCCTGGTTCTCTTTTAACGTCACACACAGCCTTGGTGACAACCAATGCATGGGCAAGACAAAGTGTAACGCCGCCATTTTGAATCGTAATGATTAGTTTGTTATTACGGATATATGTGGTAACGGGAGTGAGTTTATCACATTTATGACTACCTCTCCCAAGCGGCTTTTTAAAATGGCTAATTTTAACGTACAGTGGTGCCGTACTTAAGAACAAGCTATTACTTTGCAACACGCGACTCACGTAATCGAGCACGGCTCGAGCGTCTAACTGATCTGCCCTCCTAAAAGAGACGAATACAGGATTCAACGTCGAGTCAGTGCTGTTCAAAAGTACGCCGACATGATCATCGGCGCTGACACCATGGTCCTGCAGCCAATTTAGCAAATTAGAAATTTTTCTTCAAACCAGCTTAATACGTCACGATCACTTGCTGGAGCACCAAGATATACGGTAATTTCTTTACCAGTATAAATGAAACGCTTCAATTGTTTAATTCTCTCCTCGACGATTCGAAGAGGGAGGCCTTGGGACAAAGCTCCACCAACCTGGTTTACCGGGCCACTAATTCCCGAAGATGATCCAGCTGTCACCACTACCACTGGTTGTGGCAGGACTGCCAACCTCGTCTGCCTCGCCGCAGCCAGGGCTCGAACACCATCCCCCTGTCTTGGTGGTGGTGCTCCTGAGGCGTGGTGAAGGGGCCTCACAGCCGGTGGTGGAGGGAGGATGGTGCCACAGTTTTCACCTTACGTTTGCACTATAGCACATAAGCACATCTCAAAGTAAATACTTTAAATATAATTATTCAAAACTTACGCGTCTTTTTATTTCTCTTTAAAATAATACAACAAAATATATAATACTTTTCAATTACAAACTTCTTTTGATATTTAAATAATATCTTGTTATAATTTTTCCTTAACATAAAAACCAACATTTGCAAATTGTCTGTAATAAATATACTTGTACCCTAGAACATGTACAAAATACAGTCCAGGGCAGTTAATTTATCACTATGAAAGGTTAAACCCACATTTCATCCATGCCAGGGAATCGAACCCATGACCCCTGGCTCAGAAAACCAATATATAGGGTTTTCTCTCTTTTTAATAATCGGCTAAAGCAGCAATATAATTTCCCCGGTTAATTATTATGCCCATATATATTTGAATACCTTTTAAAAATATCTGTATACAAACACTAAATCTACATTACACCAGAGCAAGCGCAACACTTTTTCGGCTCTAAATTGCATGTAAGCGCTATCTGTTATTTCGATAAGTAAACAAGTTTACCACACAGCGCTAATGATTGAAGAAATCTAGTTTTAAATAAAGTATTGGGGAAAACACGTCTTAACACAAATTCGTAAAATTAGAAGAAAGTAGTTTTTAATGGTCAGAATTAAGTTTGCTATTGATAGAAATAATTTTATTTTAGAATTTAATAAAGCAATTTTTTTCATTGAATATTATAATTTTATTTAAATCCATTACTGTTTTCCAGCCTAAAGCTCGAGTCACTTTTATTCGAATAACTTAAAAGAATAGAACATCCACAAATCCGGCCCGCTACCTGTTAATTTATCAGAGCGATATTTTTAGCCGTGTTAGGAATCAAACCCGGGACCAATAATTTAGTATACAGAATGCTATCGAATGCGCTAAGGTGACGGTTGAATTAGATCGAACACATTGCAAACACGACTAAAGTATTGTTACTTGTAAACGGTACAATTTTTATTCAAATTTAAACATGTTCTATGGTTATTAAAGAGCCACAAACTTACTTATAAGGCAATCAACCGCGTCCAGTCCGTTGCAAACATCAAGCATCTCCAGAGACTAATATGGGGGCCAGATGTCTCGAAAATTCGGCAGGTGGCAATAAGTTGACCGCTTCATTAAGATGGCCCGATTAAGAATGCCCCTACAAATCAGTACTTTCTGGGGATAAGGCCCACACGCAAACTGGAACGGGCGCTGGGTGGTGTGGATGCCCCCATTCACCGGTCGCTGACAACAGAGTTGTTTGTAAATCGTCGACGAGCCGCCTTGATCCTTCCGGGCCAGCCCCTAGGTAGGCATCCAACCCATTATGATCCCAGTAATCTCCAATTAAATAAATACATATTGATTACTATCGTGGGCAAAAAACCACTCGCCAATCATGCTCAAATCTATAGCAGGACGGTAATTACCCATGGACAAGTCGCCATCCACCAGGCCAATTCCATCCTCGCTAAAAAAATAATATAGCTAGAGTGTCCAGGCTACCCGGCACTACCAACGCTACAGGCGAAGGGGGTGCGTCTTCTTCTTGACAGTCTGTCAAAGGAACAAATACCTCTGTACACCAAAGACGTAATAAGCGAAATAGTGACCATTAAAATATACAAAACTCTTTTAAAACATACCTGAATTTATCCAATTTTCCAGCACGTCGAGACTCATTATGATGTTTACTAGCCGCAATTATTAATGACAACGATTGAATATAATAATTTCAATGTCTATTTATAGGCGCTTCAACGGGGGTGTGCCGCATATAAAGGTGGCGGCTTCTTATTGGTCGATAATATTGTTTCCGCATCGGTTATTGCCCGATACACGTAAATAGTCATCTATATACCGTTATCTTTCATTAGTGCTAAATCTTCTGCCGAGGATGGATGCCTTTTTCTGGTGCTGGTTAGAAGGGGATCCGAGGACCGTCGGTCGTGTTTATTTTTTCCACCAGTACAAATGCTGGGTACACATTTCGCCCTGTTACGGGAGGATGTAGGGGTGTTCGAGTCCCTGCAATATTCACAAACGCTAATCTAAGCCCTATATTATTACGCCAAAAGTCCTGTGTTTGAATCCCGTCAATGATATCTAGCAGGAGTAGGCATAAATAATAGCTTTGACTGTTTTCACAAATTTAACTCTGCGCAAATGACGGTACATCCTAATTTCATTATTCTGTTTCTCTCATTCGGGCAAAGATATGCAGACGGTGTTGCAGTGTTCAATTGTCAATGACGCGCAAATGTAGGTACACATCTCGACCTGTGAAGTAAGGGTTCAAGTTCCTTAGAAGGCAACAAACGCTAATTACTTCACATTTAACAAACTGGCAAATGCTGTTACACATTTCACCCAGTCAAAATCAGCTCTTATCTCACGCTTGCATGATGAGCTTAGTTCGAATCCCTGTCATTCGTGTGTACTGAGGCCGGTTTCCTCTCTCATCGTCCACGGCTTGAGCCCCTGAGGGATAGTAAGACGCAGTACTAAATACAGATAAACTTAACTTCGTGGCTAATAGCAGGGAGGTATGGGGATTGAATCCAGGTCGATCATGTCGCTCGGCCTTCACTCAAATGCATGTATATTTTATATCTTCCTCAACCCTGATATTACTTATGAATTTATATAGTTATATATTATCACGTCAAAATATACTTGCGAAGATTAAATTCAAGTTACTCAATTCAATATTACCTATGCATTAACGTAAGAGTTATATATTATTTCGTCAAAATATAGTTGTGAACATTAAAATCACCATCGACAAAATATAGATGAGAATATTAATTGATATTTTCTGTTCTTATAAGTGCCAATGCATTTTATAATAATTTTTGTATGCTTAAATCGATGGTCGCATGGTCTAAGGTGTCATAGCTGCCAGGAGTGATCGACGTTTGAAACAAATGTGGGTACACAATCTAGCTGGTCAACCGACAATATGGTGGGGTGCAGGAAATACGGCCGTTCTAACACATTATCAGTGCTAAAGATATCGAGGTTCAAATCCCGGTGTGCACGCCGTCTAAATGTCAGGCTCATCTAATTCTGGAGGGGGAAAATCGAATCCTTGGTCCCAAAGTAGGCATTAGAAATCACAACTGAATCTGCAGCCTTCAGAAGGCCACGATCGATGCGCCGAGTGGCTTTGGGCTTCATGACACATTAACAGGTCGTTTGAACTCTCTTTCAACATTTAAAACAAGTTAGGGTTGTTGTGAAATTATAATTTCCACCACCTGAAAACCTCCAATGAACTCATGAGGAGAGTTATGACGAAGTGAGGGGGGGGGAGGTGTAAAGTGAAAGGCACATCAGCAGAGCGAGGGAACAGTGTAGCTTAGTTCATTCTGTGTCGTGGCGATGTAAGGAGAGGTTTGTGGTGTGTGTTCCGTAAAGTGAAATGTTGGCATACATCTGCCAGCTAGTCTCATTCTATGCTACGCTGCCGTTGGGCGATCTTTGTGCTCCCACGCACGACGCCGTGGACTGCACGCCAATAAAAAACTCCAACGCCTGTTCCAATCCTACCCAGGCATAAAAAAAATACTAGTTTGTACAAGAACCAACATGTTTGGAACACTAGAAAGAGGGTCAGGGGGAAGGGAGAGTGTCAAGGTTGATGAGAGGGGTTCAAGGGGGAGCGTCGTGAGGGCCGCCTTTCAGGACATTTTCAAACAAAGAGGCTGTAAACCTCTAAGTGTACAGACGGACAAGGGGAGAGAGTTCACGTCACGTCTAGTCCATGCACTAAGTTCCTCTCCTATGCTAGTATTGCCTAGTAGTTCTTGAAATAATCTAAAGGGTAACTTTTGGTTCTGATGATATAAAAATTGTTAAAGTAATCCAGTAACGATTTATTTTCCGTAGTGGACATGTTTGTTGTCTTGTGCACCCCAAACCAAACTTCATTTTTCACAGAAAAAACTAAGCATACACCTAGGTAATAAATTTAAAAGAATAAAATTACCTATACTATAGATATTTTCCTAGCTCAAACTATATTGGGTGACTTCACCTGGACTGAAAGATAGCGTATAATTAAAATACTAAATTACAAAAAAATTGAAGATTTGGAGTCTTGAACCAAACACGTGGTTTCCCAAAAGGATCTTTTCAATCATAATCGGGTTACAAAAATGAAAGATTTAGAATTTATTAGTTAGTTACAAAAACAATATTTTACTATCAATTTAAGAAAAAGAAGAAAATGTTTACATTCACAATAACTTTACCGGTTTGTAAGAAATGTTACATTATTCAACAACAATAAAATTTCTTTGGTAAAAGACGAGAGAAAAACAAAATTAATAATGATAGAAATAGCGTCCAACCATAATGCCTACTGCCCTTTACAATTATAATTTTGAATACGTGGTATATAGGATCACGAAAGTTACATTGTAGGAAACGAAAACCAGGTCCCATTGTAGATAAAGCTAGTTCATAAAGATTTCCAAAAAGATACAAAAAATAAACGAAAAAGGCAAAATTAAGGAAATGAAACTACACGTACCTTTATCCCATAATATCAAAAATAGAAAAGAAAGCAATTACATGCTAAACTTAAAATCAACCCCACAAAAGAAAATAAGAGAAAAAATTTAGCGTCTCAAGTCAATCAGGTCCAGAAAGAGAGTTAACGAGATAATGGCGTCCCCTCCACCGACAGGAAGTCATGTGTCAGGAGAGGCCATTTAGAGACAAGAACGCAAGACAAAAAAAGGACCAATGACATTGTAGTTAATACCGTTAATCTTTACAAAATACATTGAAACTAAATATAAATAAAAGTAACCAAAAATAACAAACCCCCCGTTACATTTAAATTAATTACCCTAAAAAATACGTACATAGAAATTCAATTATTAAGAAAATATTTTAAAATTTTAGTTCAATTAATTTCCATCCAGATCGCCACGTACTTATAAAGTAATACAGAAACCATTTTTAGTTCATTCTTTGCCAGACAGGCTTCGCTACTCGCCACTACTAAAAGATTCAAGGTATATTGAACACATGTTCAGTCTACATCTGTAAAAATCAGTACACCCGGAAATTTCTCAATAAAGAAGGCTTGTATTGATACACCACCCATAATCCGGACGTGAAGGCAAACATCGTGGTACGATTCAATAAAACTTTGAAAGGGCGCATATGATGCTACTTTACCAAATATAACACGTATCGCTATGTGGACGTCATCCAAGATCTCCTCGATGCTTACAACGGCCCAAAACATTTCAGTATCAAGATGGCACCTGCAGACGTTTCAGAAACCATTGTGCTTCAAGTCAGAGATTATCTGTACGGCAAGCGGTGCCCAAACTCGAATATTAAACAAAAACTCAAAGTCGGTAACACGTTGCGTCTTAGCAAATCCAAAATGCTGTTTTAAAAGGGCTACAGCAATTGGAGTGAAGAAATTTTCAAAGTCAACAATGTTGTGTTGCGAAATCCAGTTGTCTACAAGTTGACCTATCTTGACGGCGAGGAGATGGAGGGGACATTTTACGAATCCGAATATCAACGCGTACGTCTTCCCGAAACTTCTTAAGTTGATAAAATACTACGTGTCAGGGTTAATGTGCCAGAAAGAAAGAGTTTGTGCAGTGGAAAGGTTATCCCGCCAAGTTTAATTCTTGGATTTCTGCCAGTTACGTCAGAGTGCTACCATGAAGGACCCGTTTTACATCATTTTGCCGAGCGATAGCTCTATGGGTTATTTCCCGAAAAATTTCTCACGAATTTGACGCAACTACCTTACCGTCTTAAACTCGACGGACAATGGGAATTCGCTCTCGCCAAATTCCAATATCCATGTTCTTTCACCACCGTACCTGAGGGCCAAAATATTGTATGGTACAACTGGCTGGACGCTAATGGCGTGGAACAATTATTCAAGGGTCACATCCCGCCTGGAAATTACAGCACCATCCATTAATTGGCCACAGCTATAAACGATGCAGAGGCGTTTAAAAGGGATTTCGGAGTTGTATTGGAGTACAAAAATCCTAACAAAAAGTGGAAACTGTCTCTACTTCACCAAATATACTGCTACTGACTCTATCTAGTCAAATAAGTATACAACTACGTTTCGATCCTAAGACTAATATGTTTAAAGTCCAAAAGTCGCCGTACGCTGCCAATATTCTACTAGGCTTGCCCTAGCAATGTACATCTACACTGATATCATTGATCCTCAAACAGTGGGTGACATTGTGGCACCGCTTTTACGTATCGTTGGTATCAACAACACCAACTATGTTTACGGCATACATAAGATATTTATATATACTCCATTGCTCTACGTGCCCGTACTTATAAGGTAAATTGAAAGCTTGGAAATCAATATAAGAACAGACACTGGTGAACCTGTTCTATTCGAGTTTGGAAAAGTATGCGAGAAACTTCATTTTCGGAGCTGCTCAACATGAACTCTCCCTTCTAAAGATACGTTAACCAGGCTGGAACCGCAATATCTTCGATCTAACAAGGTTTTCCCTATCAACGCGGGCATGGAATAAGGAGTTTTTTCAGCGGCTTTTTCAAGAGCGTCGTATCATTGCTGATAAGTGGTGCTAAAGCCATTGGAAAACCGGCGCTTCATACGGGTATAGACGTGCTCTCCGACATGGTCAAACAGCATTGTCCTTTCAAAGAGGACCTACGCCAACGTGTTGGTGAGGCTGGAACAAACCTGAAACGCAAAGTGGAGCATAATATCGACACACAGATGTCCAGCTCAGGCTATAAAGGGTGTAGTTAGAAGCACCGACGTCATTATTCTGTCGTTTCCCGACGTAGAACTGTCTAGAAAGAAGAGGTAGATATTTTCAGTTGAAATGTCTTTTCAGCACCTTAAGTCCTGCGAGTGTGCCAGAAGTGAAATCGATCTCTTTTCCGTTCCACCCACGCAAACCAGTCTAAAAAATGGACAATGGATCCAGTACAAACCTGTCTCTTCCCTCACCGATGATTGACCCATCGAATTTATCGTTACCGGTCAATGCTATTTCTATATTTATCTTTCAGAGACCAAGCTCTATCTCAGGGTGGCTATCATGAAACCCGGCGGTGGCGATTTCTCTGAGTTGGATCAAATGGCTCCTGTCAACAACTGGTTAAATTCGCTATTCACACAATTGGATGTGTTTTTAAACCAAAAACTTCTCTCACCGCCTAGCAACACGTATGCTTATAGATCGTACATTGAGACGCTGCTCAATTACAACAGTGAATCCAAAATAACAAATTTGACTTGTGGTCTGTGGTTCGCAGACAGCCCCCGAACCTTTAAGGAGGTTAACGCTTGCAACAAGGGGTTTGGAGCTCATCGCAGTCTCACTGTAAAAGTCAAGACGGTGGATCTTTTTGGGGTATCTACACGGTGATATGTTTAACCAAGAGAAATACCTTTTGAATGGCACCGAACTCAAAGTCAAGTTAGTCTGTTCCAGAGACGGGCTTAATATTATGGCCGCCACTGAAATCACGCACTTTAAGGTTCACATATTTGAAGCCTGTCTTCTAGTGAGACGTGTCAAAGTAGCACCTTCTATACTGTTGGCACATGCCAAAGCATTAAACGTCAGTCCCGCAAAGTATCCCATTACCCGCGTGGAAGTAAAAACACTCAGTATTCCTACGGGTGTGGACAACGTATTCACGCGACAGTTACCCAAACGATGCATCGTGGGTTTTGTATCAAACACCGCGTTCAACGGAGACGCCAACAAGATTCCGTTCAATTTCCAAACCTACGGTATAAACCATTTCTCGTTTTACGTGGATGGGGAACAAGTGCCGTCGAAGCCGTTACATTCAGATTTTTCGAACGGTATTTATGTTATTTCCTACCACACACTGTTTTCAGGAACGGGTATCCATTTCATGAACAAAGGTATCGACATCACACTGGAAGCCTTCCCGTTGGGATATCATCTCATGGCTTTTGAAATCACACCTAATCTGTCTGCCAACATTACATCGCATTGGAATTTGACAATGCATGGTTCTCTGAGCGTCCAAGTGACCTTCAACAGCGCTCTCACCGAAATCGTCAACTGTTTCGTGTACGGGGAGTTTGCCAACATCATCACCATCGACAAGAACAGAAACGTCATTGTAGATTTCCAGAGTTTCGTCGATGACATCAAAGAGTTTATCTTCAACGAACTGAGTGTTTTATCTGTATGCGGTACATTAATTCAACATTGGGTGTTAAAATCCAATTACGCCATCAAGGAACTTTACGCTGCTGTTAAAAATCAAGCCGACTATATCGTCAACAAAATGCACGGTATTCCTTGGGATATCGGCAATGTGGATTACAGCCTGCTCAAATCCCTCATTTCTCGTACCACAACGCGTGCAGAAACCGTCTACGTCAAGGAGAGAGAAAAGAAAACTTTTCTAGACAAATACAAACCTACTCCTGTCGTAGATCTCTACGACAGATGTTGTTCATATTTGAAAACACTTAAATTTGGCCGCAACATGTGCATGGCACATAATTCTTTTTGGAATTTCTGTTCGGCCTCCATAGTTTAGGGACTTCAAGTTTGGATGATTGAAGATGCACACGTACACCATAAGACGTGCGCTGAAAACAAACACGCGATTCCGTTCTGTATGATCGGGTGTTTTCCCTGCTGATCAATTACCCGCAATAATAGTGCGACCTGCCGCTCTCGTCATCAATATGGATCCAAACATCAAGCCTGGGACGCATTGGATCACTATCGTTATCGTCAGGAATGGCGTGGGAGAATACTTTGACAGTTATGGTTTTCCGCCCCGTATAAAGTCACATCTGATATTTATACGTAAAAACACTTCCCGCACGACTTATAACACGAAACAACTTGAAAGCATAGCCTCAGACGTTTTCGGCCATTACTTTCTCGTTTACCTTCTCTATAGCACCTAGAACATTCCAATGAAAGCTTTCCTAGCCCTACTCTCACTCACCATTCATACAGTCAACGACGCTACGGTGTTGAGATATTACAACACATTTTAAACACGCTAGGGACCTGCCGCCCCTCAAGAGGCTGCGTCCAATCAGTGTGCGCCTTGTTTTTCTTTATAAGAGGGGCGCCCCAATTCCGTGCCAGCCTTAATCACGTCAGTCTTCGAAGCGATTAAACATGGAAGTTCAAGACGTTTGCACGTGAAAACCAAAGCCAGTGAAGTCGCTCACCATCACCAGTAATTTAAACACTTTGTTTCCTCTGGAAAAGTCGACGCCAAATGAGTCATCGTCGGCATGAGTCTCAAGAACAACTTCACGCCCTATGTCCAGCTAGAAAAATGAGAAGGGAATTGTGCGATGTTTAATCGTACAGAGTGGAAGGAACTGGGCAACTACAAGTCGGGTCATATCAAAGTTTTTCAGCAACACGCAGCCTCCTAAGAAGATTAGTTTGACTAATCATGAAATCACTCTGAGACGCATGTGCGGTGACCGTATGTTCACCATCAGCGAGAAACATGACTCCGGACTCAAATGGGTTGCCTGTCTATCACCTTGATGGACGCGTCTTTGTAGGTGTGGGACCTCATCGACGTCGCCTTCGACCGAGGGGATATGTGGTCGATACCGGTAACACGATATTGCAACGATTTGATCTACACACTCGTCGTGGATGTATGCGACACGTTAACAAAATCAGTGGATGCCACTGATCTCGAACAACCTACGGTGGAAACACACATCAGAAACCTAGATATTATCAGTGCTTCCTACTACACACGTCAAACCATGGGATCTGGACTATTACATGTTTGATTGTAAACTAAACAAATTTTACTAACACAGCTAAGGGACGCTGTAGAAAATGTATGAACGAATATATGGGTCTTTCTCGTAAAAGTGTAGTAAATATTATGTATATATGTGAAACTTTTAATGTATAATAAAAATATGTTTTTAATATTGTGTATTATTCACGCAAAACCTTGTTTGTTCCTTACCTTATCCCAACACGTAGGGTAGTCATATACGAGTCTCGAGTTGTCGAGCCACCAAACTGGCACCTAAAATGAACAGGGTCAGTGACCACTTATATTAGCTCACAGTTTCAAGGTCACAATCTAGTCCTGTCTCGACTTGTCTTGTCAAGCCGCCAAACTAGCGCCAGGAATTTGTCATCATGGAAAACCCATTGCGACATCATTCAAGGCCGTGATCTATTCCTATTTCGACTTGTTGTGTTGCGCCACCAAACTGCCACCAGGTTTGCGATGAAGTCACCAGGAGAATCCATTGCTGTGGGAGGGTTGCGACATCATTCAAGTTCAGGATCTATTCCTGTCTAGTTTTGTCGAGCTGACAAACTGACGCAAGGTATGAGTCATCAGGGAAAACCCACTGCCGGGGGGAGGGTTGTGACACCAAAATAGATCAGTCTTGCGTTAGGGAGCCATTGCTCACCATCTATGCTAAACGGCCGGTGAAAGATGGTGTTCCTGCACGCTCCAGCCCTCACTAGCGATGCTAACATTTTATGGGACGTCTCAGTAGGAGTGCCCGACGTCATGGACTGCATGTTCCCCCACCAATAAATAAAAAAAACTCCCACAAATAGACTCCCACACCAGTACCAATCCTTCCAGACATACGATCCAATGGGCACACAAAAATCTAATAGGCACACATAAAAACCAATGTGCACACATAAAAACTAATGGGCACACATAAAAAACGAATGGGCGCTTATGGAAACCAACGGAAACACATACAAATAAAATTGATCATTACGTCACCCAAACCAAAATAGAACCAATAAGCGCTGTGATGACGTCACAACATTGCAACATCACGTAAAAACCCAAATCGGGGTCAAAGGTCAAGGGTCATATTAGAGCGAAACGATACCAACTCTACTAGCGTGATTAGCTATGTATTTATGCATGTATGCGTGTATGTATGTATGTATGTATGTATGTATGTATGTATGTATGTATCCATGCATGTATGTATGTATGTATCCATGCATGTATGTATGTATGTATCCATGCATGTATGCATGTATGTATTTATGCATGTATGTATTTATGCATGTATGCATGTATGTATGTATGTATGTATGTATGTATGTATGTATGTATGTATGTATGTATGTGCGTGTGCGTGCGTTTGTATGTATGCATGTTTTGGTATGTTTTGGTTTTTTTTGTATTTTTGGTATTTTTGGTATTTTTGGTATGTTTTGGTATGTTTCGGTATGTTTTGGTTGTTTGTTTTGCTATGTTTGTTTTGGTATGTTTGTTTTGGTACGTTTGTTTTGCTAAGTTTGTTTTGGTATTTTTGTTATGTATGTATGCAGTTATATTAGTCTATACTGCCGAAGGTGGGGAGATCGGGGTTCAATACCAGTTGGGTGCACTGATGGTGGTTTTCCCTAAATTATTTTCCCTCCTATTCCACGCAAATGCGGGTGAACTTCTTCTTACTTAAACTTCCCTAGTTTCTAGACTATTAGTGTATCTAGTACATAGGTGTATAACCCAAAAAAATAGTAAAAAAGTTTAAAAAAAAAGAGCTATTAACGAAATGCGAACGTAGATAATCACAAACTATTAGATACTTGCTTTAAATTGATGACACGTGCTATTTTAAGAGTACGAGAAATATATAAAGCTCTTAAATATAACATTATGACATAACTTGATAGAAAAATTAAACAATACAATTTGTATTATCACACCAACTCGTGATTCAATAAGCATTTATAAGAATTATGCTATTAAAAATAAAAACTTATTTTTAGTAAAAAAATATTTAATAGCACTCAAAATATAGCATTTAATATACACAATAAACTAATGTCCAATTTTTAAATCTACACATAATTTGATACTAAGATTTTTAATGTGCTTGTTCTAGGTGGAGAGGAGATTGGATTTTTTCTGGAGGATATTAGCTCACCAACATTGGCTACCTCAGAAAGCGAGCTCCTGCAGCATTCCACCAATCTGCCTGTGTTTATTGAAGAGCCTATCCATTCCTACGTCATTAAAATGTACCTGCAGTGTCGAGCGGCACATGCACTCCAAGTGTACTTCCAGTGTGATGGTGCCCGAAAACAACACGGCCCTTCCGCCAACATTCCACCGATCCAACAAGATTTTGTGGATCCTCAAACAGGCGTGAGGAACGTAGAAGCCTCGATTTATATCACGCGAAATGATGTGGAAGAATATTTCGGGAAGGACAAGTTTAAATGCGAGTGTATTGCTTGGTCTAGCAGAGGTCAAATTCACAGTCAGCCAGCTACAGTGGACGTTGCTTGTAAGTAGACATTTCCATCATTTTTGTTTTGCTTCCAAAGAAGTAAATGTTGATCACGTGATTTAAAGTGGAGACTTGCTATCGTCAAACCACTCTGGTTATGGGTAACCTAAATTATAGTTGCTTTTAAATAAACGTAATGAGATTGCAACAACCCAAATTGAGTTTTGTCACCCCCATTGTAGTTAATTTACAAATTAATATTATAATTGATTAAAATTAGTATTTTAGAATTTTCTTAATATATTCCAGTGAGATAAGTTATTTTCAGTCACATGCCTACTGGGCAGTGTTTGGCTACCAGCCTGTTTTAGCTTTTAATCACGAAATTGGTATGTCTCTTTATTAAAAAAATAAAATCTTTCGCTAAAATCTGTTATTAAAATTATGCTAAATTGGTTTAGTTTAATATATTTTGTAGCATACGTTTTGTTCACAAATAATATTTTATTTACTAAATAGTTCAGATTCAAAGATATTACTTTGGTGTAAAAATATAAGTATCATCTATACTCATAAGAGTATTGATATAATTATTAAGGATTTTGGCATATCATAACATTTTAGAGAAATAAAATTTTTTGCGCAAAATAAATAATTTTGGCTGAGAGATCTAAAACAGAACTCTTAATTCTGCAAATCGGTCCAATTGCTGAGAACAACGAGAACAAGTTGTTGTGAGTTGTCAGCATTCTTTCCTAATGTTTACTAACTCATCCCAACACGTAATCTATACCAGTTCCTTCCCTTACTTAGTTTCAACATTGTTATGTTGTTATCAGAATATGATATCTAGATGGAGTAAGTCCCATTAATAAGCATAAATAATAGCTCTGATTATTAATTCTTAATATGTGCGATCCCGTACAGTTTAATAATTGTGCAAATGGCAGCATAACAGCCAACTACCGAGTCGCAGATGGCTGCGTTATCCAATGGCTCGTGATATTAATATAATTACATACTTGTAGCCAACGATTTCCGCACGTCCATCATAGACTCTGCCTTAAAAATATGAGTGAAGAATGACCCTGAGCACAGGACGAATCCTGGATAGCTCAGTGGTTAGAGCATTGACGTACTAAGCCAGAGGTCCCGGGTTCGATTCCCGTGTCCAGGTGTCATTTTTCAATTTTCAGAATATGATTGTTATGTTAGTTCAAAACAAACATCACAATCCAGGGCAGGGCTATTACACTTACAATTTAAACTATACCAAAATAAATTTACAAGAAAATATCTTAAACTAGTAACCACCATTCTTATGTTTAGTAGTTTTAAGGCTGTTAGCACGATAAGGGCTGTTACACCTGGGACCGTACTTAGATGGACTTCAGAACTCCTCATACCACACCTAATTTCACATAAAGTAACAATGACCTGACAGAGATTTGAACTGACAAAGCTACCACAGCTGGTTAGGTAACACATTGAGGCATAATACCATAAGCATCGCTAGCTCTTATTTGGGAATACAATACAAATTTATTTACACTTAAATTAGAAAATTAAAAAGAAAATGTATAAACAAAAAAAAACTAATAATACTGTATAGTTATATGTTAATGGATTTCTCCTAGCGTGGATTTAACATTTTCGGAATAAAACAATCATTATTTATTAAATGGTATTAAGAATGATCCATCTTAGCATATTATTGGTGGGACGTGTCCCTCCTGCTTTCCCCACTAGCATCGCATGTGTATAGCGTTTTAGAGATCTCGGCCACAGTAGCTGATGATGAATTAAATTTATTTCAAACAATAATAATATAATATCGGCTAATAGAATAGATGAATCCTACAACCTTTAACTTATGTGAAATTTAGAAAATACTGTACGCACCTGAAAACTGTGATTTGCACATTTATAAAGGTAAACAATATCAGACTAGTTTAAACATTAGCAATAAAAGTGATTTTTAACCATGTTATACATTTTTGTCAGCCTTTATTAATGAACAAGAGTACCAGTAGTGCTTAAATTTTTGCACATTTGAGTGGTTTTTACCAGAGCTACCTACTATAAACTAAAAAAGAGCTGCTTACTGCGCTTAGATAAGTTAAAGTTACAATAAAAATAACTTCAAATAGTTTCGGAAGGAATTTTATATTCATAATTTTTTTGGTGAACCTACAGCTTATCCCTCTTTTCCCTAGAAATTTCTTTCTGACTACGGCTTGGTTGTATGCCCTCCAGTTTCCACCCCAAGTACATTTCTGGGTGCACCAATGCTCAAACCTCTTCACATACCTAAAGAGCACCAGTCATATTAGTAGCATTACAATATTTAAACAAAACAAAATGTATTAGTGTATCTCTTTCCACATATAAGAGGAATGTTGGAACATCAGAACACACATCCTACTAGTGGAAGCAAGGGCGTATAGAAAGCACTTTAGGCAAAGGGG